>CM026220.1:18198629-18490350 GCA_014839995.1 Xenentodon cancila | reverse complement strand
TTCCCCAGGTCTGCGAGGAAAAGTCTCCTCTTGAAACTTTTCCCCTGATTCCAGGTTGGGTCGATTGCTGTCCACACCACATACGCGTTGAAAGCTGACACATCCAGGATGTTGTGGAACAGTGCCACAGGCCAGCGAGCCGACATCCGCTTACAGGTGTATGTACCAGTAAGCTTATCAAGGCAGTCAACGCCTCCCTTATTCTTGTTGTAGTCCTGGATCATCAGGGGCTTCCTGTCCTCTGTGGTGCTGACAGCGGCGTCTTTGTGTACTGTGCTCATCAGGATGACATTCTGTTCTTCTTGGGAACGTATGACACAAGAGTGTGAGTGTCAGTGAATGCAAATTGTGACGAGAGTGCCTGTCTTCCTCTGGTCGATACCAGCGCAGGGGGAAGTTCAGGCTTGTTCTTCCTCACTGTCCCTACCATGGTGAGCTTTCTTTTCAGTAGCTCCTGACCAAGAGCATGTGATGTGAAGAAGTTGTCACATGTAATATTATGCCCTTGGAGACCGGTTGTCATGTCCAGCACAACACGCATGCCCTGGTTTTTTTCAGCCCTTCCAGTACTAGGTTTCCCCATGTATACCTGCATATTCCAGGCATAGCTGCTCCTGGCGTCACATGCTGCCCAGATCTTTATGCCATATTTTCCTGGTTTACTTGGAATGTACACCTTGAAGGAACAGCGACCTCTGAAAGTAACCAGGCGCTCATCAACTGTCACCTCAGGGCCTGGATTGTACATAAGTGGTAGAAGCAGAAAGACATGTGTACCCACAAAAGACATTGTGTGTGTGTGAGTGAGTGTGTGTGTGTGTGTGTGTGTGTGTGTGTGTGTGTGTGTGTGTGTGTGTGTGTGTGTGTGTGTGTGTGAGTGAGTGTGTGTGTGTGTGAGAGAGTGTGTGAGTGAGCTGGGGCAGTGTGTATGGGGATGTTTTCTGTATGTTGAATGAATTTACTCTGGATACCCATTCATTTCCTATGACGGTCACTTTTGACCGGGAACACCACAGGTGTAACAAGGTTGATTAAAACACTCAAAATTGAATGAAATAGGTGATCATCACTTTTATATGTTCAAGTACACAGTGTGAAGGATATCATAAGGTCTTGAGGTAATCAGATGTAAAACATAATATTTATAATATATTCCAGATTTGATGATTTGAGACCTCTGAGACTGAAACTGAGTTAAAGAAAAAGGAATAAATCATCACATCTATAAATAAATTGTATTTTAACTAATAAGTATTATAGTAGAGATGTTTCCAGGATAAGATGAGAATTTATTTGAAGAAGTATTTTTGCATCATTCTTTTGTTTCTGCCTCCCAAAAGGACTTAGTACCAAAAACAACACGTCTTTAAATCCCCCAGATGGGACCTGAAAACATCAATAATAAAGTGAAAATGTCTCACTTTAAATAGCGTTCCACAGAGTTCCTGCAGCTGTTTGTGAAAAGAGGAAGGAATGACAAAATCATTATTGAGTGTTATGAATTACCAAAACCTTCTCTTCAGAGCACTTTAATTTAATATTTAGAACTTCCTTATGCACTATTCTGTGATGTCATCAGGGAGATCAGGTGTCTTTGACGACGTTCCAAGGCTACATGACCGAGGAAGTATCTCCCAGTACAGATCCAACAATGGTGTTGATGAGTGATGTTGTTAATTGATTTATGTGCGTACATCCACAACCTGGCGGGATCAGTTGGTAGAGCAGGAATCTCAGGGTTGTGGGTTTGAGCCCCGCGCTGAGCGCAGAATGTTTGAAGTGTAGAGTCCAGGTAGAACGGGAACTGGAGCAAATCACCTCCTAAGATTCCTAATGAAAACTGAATTAAGGAGGATGAAGACAGTGATGAAAACCCACAACAAGTAGAGTGAAACCAACATCTCCAACTGTTTCATGTTGATCTTTCATCTGGTTTTTGGTTGTTTAGACTTTAATAATTCTGTGTAGTTCTGTTAGAGATAGATTTGACTTGAAAATATAAACATGACCCTGTCAAGATTATTTGATTTTTTTTTATATGTTTTTGTTATGTAGTAAAGGAAAATATATTGATGGGGAGTGTGTGACTAAAACTGTAAACCAGCGGGACTGGAACATCTCATCACAGCTGAAAAGAAGAGAAAAACATCAGGAATCAAAGTCAATGTAAAAAAACAGTGTTGGATCCACATAAGGAGGCCCAGGGATGCTGGAGTTAACCTCACATGGGAAAAGGTTTCTCTTCTTTTCAGGAGAAAAAAGCAACGTTAGAAAGAGGAGGGACCGTAGAGATGTAAACATATGGACAACTTTATTTGTATTCCTCCATTAAAGAAAGAAAAACACACATTTGTCACTGAAATACCTCAAAACTGTAAGAAGTACAAATGATAAATATCTGAACATTAACTACTGGAAATAAAATTTGGTTATTTTTTATATATGTTAACTGGTCTTTTAATGGACCAGTTAACATGCAAATGGGAGCGTCTCCTAAACCAGTGGTATCATTGTCATATTCTCCTGACTGGAGATCAGACCAGCGGGTTTTGTTGGTGGTCGTGTTCGGGCCGCTGCTGCTGCTCATCTGTCTGTTGTATGAGTTTGACCACGGCGGCTCTCACCTGAAGTCCTTCTTCAACTGCTGCAGTGTTTAGTTCCTGTTATTTCTGCAGCAACTTGTGAAATTTGGTTAGTTTCACTCAAGTGAGTTATGTAGTCTGTGGTGACTGAATGAAGGTGAGCGTTGAAGATCAGGATCTTACTACTAGAAGGACCGGCTGCTCATTCCAGTTTTCACAGATGAACCACAAAGAGTTGAACATGGAACTAATTCCCCTGAGTTAACAATGGTTGAAGCAACTTGATGCTCTGCATGCAGGTTTCCTGTATTTTGAAATTCTTTGTCTGTGGTTGGACTCACAGATTTGAAAACATACAAAACAAATAGAACTAAAATACAACCAGTAAAAGTGATCCGTTTAATCAGAGTTTGTGATACGAAGTAAGACGACACCCAACACAAGTAGAGACAGGAAACAAGCAAACGGACAAAATGTTCCAGTCTGTGGTGGGTGGAGTGTACATGTGCACGTGCACGTGTAAGAGACTTGTTTCACTTGGACCACAACTTCATCCGTGTTGAAGAGCCGACCCTATTCCTCTCCCTGAAAAGGATGACGGTCCAAAGGTTGTTCTGCATTTGTTGCTGACAGTTTCCACTTCTTGACTTTAGCACCATGACAGTTTCACTCATTTCAGAAGGACATGAGATCTGAATTACCATTGCGTTTCCCGTCCCTTTAAACCCCCGATGAATCCTTGAAGCGCCGCTCTACATATATATACATATATATACACATACACATAACCATATATATATATATATATATATATATATATATATATATATATATATATGTGTATATGTGTGTATGTTTATATATGAACATGCATGAGTACTTAAATACTTCAATGCATATTATTAAATAGATAACTTTTTAAATACTGCCCCCACACCCTCAAAAACTCAGGTATGTAATAGAGAATAGAACACTCCTCCCCTTTCCTCTGTCTTCTTTTTAATTAACACTCTATTGTCTTGTGTCCACTTTAAACACCACATTACTACCCTTAATTCTTTTTTTTTTTATTTCCTTTTTTCTTATTTTTTTTTACACACAGCACAACATAGGCACCACACTGCACCACCACTGTCTCGTCTCTCTCTTTCTCTCTTTTTATTTCCTTTTCTGATTTGATCACATACTACACCCGGTGAGTTTGGGAAAAAAAAAAAAATCCAAGGCAAATGTACCACGTTCATGTCTCTGCCGAGGTTTTCTTTTGGTGAAGTTTCTTTACCTCAGTTACACTTTTCTTTTTCTCCAACTTGCCTTGCTGCTGTCTGAGTGGTAAATCAAAGAAAAGTGTTTTGGTCCCCCAACTTCATCTGAAAAGCCACCATGCTGACACTTTGTCAGGTTTTTGGAAAACCTGGAAATCACACAGTTGTTTAGTAATAAAATTGATGGAATCTGCAGCAAAAAGGTGATGGAGACACAGACGGGTGATGGGTGGAGTTTTTGCTACAGTCAGTCTGTGTCAATAGGTGTGTCTCAGATCTTAGAAAAGTTAAAGTGGAAGTAAAACTAACATAACATATCTGACATAAGAGGGTTTAAGCTGCCGGTGAGGTGAGACCCGAGGACGAAGGACAGCTGCTGTTAACCGGATCGTTACTTCAAACTTTATTTCTCTCTACAACTTTGTCTTTTGACTCAAACACGTGAAGGTAGAAACTTCTGCTCACTTCTGATTTACCTGCAGACTTTGATCAATCTTGTGTCTGAAGACAAATCTACATGATTGGTAGATGACAGTATTTTTATTGGTTTTATTATTGATCAAAAACGCCGTGCTGAACAGTTGATGATCAGTTTTCTTCATAAAACAAACTTTGTGTTTTTTTATTTCCTGGAGTGAAGCTGTCGTCTCCAGCATTAAAGTCAGACTGCTGTTTCCTGTGGGGCCTTTCAAAATAAAGTGTGGTTCCTGGAAGAAGTTGTTCTTTGCTGCTTGTGTAACTGTTGTGTGATGAGGCTTTAAAAGGAGGAAATGTGTCTCTGCAGGACAGTTTGACCTTTGAGCTTCTTCACATTTACAGTAACCAGACTGACGTAGAGGCCGAGTCTCCTTCAGCTGGTTAAAGATCTTCAACTTTGTGTTTCTGCAGTAAAAACTCTGTTGTTCACAGAATTGTATGTTTTTAATCTTTCAACAGAAAACCAGAAAAGACCCTGAGTGAAGCTTCAAAGCAGGTAGGATGAGCAGATCCGGCTGTAGAAGAGACTTCCTCAACCTCCCACCGTTTCCTGACTGCATTCAAGTGACACTGATATAAAAACAACAGAGAGGAGCAAACCAGTGCAGGAGCAGCTGGTCTTTGTACAACACCAGTGATGTGTGTTTCCTCTGCAGATGAAGGTGTGTGTGTGTGTGAGCTGATGTGCACGTGAATTCAGCAGAATGGACCAGTGTGAGGACAGAGAGGACGGAGTCCGTCCCTCTAAAACCCCTCTGTGTGGGGAACATGAGAGTCGGAGCAAAGCTCAGAGGTGAGACGAGCATCTCCAACTGTCCACGACTCTTCTGCATGTCAGAGCTGAAAACTCACATCAGCAAACGTCATTATTACAGGAATGAACCTGGACCTGGACCTGGACCTGGACCTGGACCTGGACCTGGACCTGGACCTGGCCCTGAACCTGAACCTGAACCTGAACCTAAACCTGAACTCAGCTGTGTGTCCTTGAAGAGCGACTCATCAAAGGACCAGATTATTAACTTTAAAAGAGACCAACTTTCTGCTGTAAAGAGGTGAGTGTATCTAAACTCTGTCATTGATTTATGTTCAATAATTTTTAAATAAACTAAATATTTATATATTGGATTATTTATTATTCATAAAAACGAAAATGTGAACTTTGAACCCTTTATTCTTCCATCAGGGTCCATCAGAAAAGAGACTCTCTTGAACATGAATCCAGCTGTTTGTCCTTGAAGAGCGACGACTCAAATAAAAGATTTATTGACTTTAAAGGAGACCAACTGTCTTCTTCAGAGAGGTGAGATGTATTTAAATGCATTAAATGTATTTAAATCAGTCCTCATGTTAGGGAATGTCCACGTGTTTCTTCTTGAGTAGATCCATGTAGTCCTGGTCCCCTGTGGTCCTCCATCACCTGATAGTGATCTGAGCTTCCTCCTCATAGATCTTCATCTCCTGTCATGAGCTTTTTCCTCTGTTTGAAACATCTGGAGGTCTTACCTTCCAGAGGACTGATCCTGATGATGCTCCAGAGTTAATCAGCTGGTTTATGTGTCCATCAGTTGTCCATGTTCTAGATGTTGTTGTAACTTTTCTTGGAGCAGAATTGGATCTTGTAAATCTGTGAATCAGCAGAGCTCTCATTGAGGTCACATGTACGTTCTCAGTGGGACCAGCAGGACCAGTAAACCTTCACCACCACAGCCAGTCCTCTGATTGACTGTCCTCATCCAAACATGTCTTCATGGACCTTCAGCTTGTGTTTGTCTCTGTGTGGGCAGACATGATGTGAGCTAATTCTTCATGATTCCTCCACAGAGTGGACCAGCAGAGCTCAGAGCCTCCCAGTGGTCCGTCTGTCCAGCAGCATCAAACACAGCTGGACTCCATATTTCTGGTCTGTACATGAACAACAACTGCTTCTCCATCTGTTGTGTTGGTGTTCATCTCCAGCTGCTCTTTGTAGACCAGTGGACTGTCAGTCTGTCCAACCTGGATCTGATGTTTGTCTCCATGGTTTCAGTCTGATTGTGTCATTCATGTGGTCTTCTGTTCCAGCTGCTGGAGGACAACATTGTCATGTTTGTGAAGAACGAGCTGAAGACGATCCAGAGGGTTCTGAGTCCAGATTACCCAGAATCCCTGGAGAATCTGTTGGAGGGTGAGGATGAAGAACAGAGGAGGAGCAGAGAGGCATTTGTGAAGATCACAGTGAACTTCCTGAGGAGAATGAAGCAGGAGGAGCTGGCTGAGCGTCTGCAGAGCAGTAAGAGGATTTCTCTGAACATTTAATCTGCTGGATAAATGACCCAGAAAGTCTCAGGAGATGAGCAACATTCACAGATCAGCCACAACAATTAAAACCACTGAGAGATGAAGTGGGGAACCAGCACCCCCTACAGGAGCATCCTCCCTGTACGGGACGGCAGTGGACCTCAATAAATATGTTTAACCCACCAACACCACCAGATAACTGAAAGATTTTAGTCCTGGTTTTCCTCTTCCAGGAATCCTGGTGAACTCCAGATTGTCTTGATGGTTCTGCAGATTATTAATCAGATCATCTTCCGGTGTTTTCAAATCCTAAACCTGAAAATTCCAGTTCACAGAGACCCACAACAACAACAAGACCACAACAACCCACAAACCCACAAACCCACACCCCATCTAGGCTCTACTGCCAACATCCTTGTCTTAGAAACTCCAGGACCCCCAGATGTTCTTGTCACGTCCACGTCCTGAATGTTCAGAGGTGTTTTGGTGGTAAAAGTGATTCTAGTCAGTATTGGACAGCTCATCGTAAAGTTCTAGTTGATCAGTGTCGGTTCAAATCTGGTTCTTTAGGAGAATTAAGTTGTTGTGTGAACTTTATAAAACACTAATTGGTTCTTTTTTTTTCATGTGTATTCAGATGTTTCTGCTGCAGTTTGTCAAAAGCGACTGAAGTCTCAGCTGAAGGAGAAGTACCAGTGTGTGTTTGAGGGGGTTGTTAAAGCAGGAAACCCAACCCTTCTGCAGCAGATCTACACAGAGCTCTACATCACAGAGGGAGGGACTGGAGAGGTCAACCATGAACATGAAGTCAGACAGATTGAAGCAGTATCCAGGAGACCAGACAGAGCAGAAACCACCATCAGACTGGAAGATGTCCTGAAACTCCCACCTGGAAGAGTTGAACCAATCAGAACCGTGATGACGAAGGGAGTGGCCGGCATCGGGAAAACCGTCTTAACACAGAAGTTCACTCTGGACTGGGCTGAAGGCAGAGCCAACCAGGACATCCGGTTCATGTTTCCATTCACCTTCAGAGAGCTGAATGTGCTGAAAGAGAGAAAGTTCAGCTTGGTGGAACTTGTTCATCACTTCTTCACTGAAACCAAAGGAATCTGCAGCGTTGAAGACTTCCAGGTTGTGTTCATCTTTGACGGTCTGGATGAGTGTCGACTTCCTCTGGACTTCCACAACAATGAGATCCTGACTGATGTTACAGAGTCCACCTCAGTGGACGTGCTGTTGACAAACCTCATCAGGGGGAACCTGCTTCCTTCTGCTCGTCTCTGGATTACCACACGACCTGCAGCATCCAATCAGATCCCTCCTGACTGTGTTTCCATGGTGACAGAAGTCAGAGGGTTCACCAACCCACAGAAGGAAGAGTACTTCAGGAAGAGGTTCAGAGATGAGGAGCAGACCAGCAGGATCATCTCCCACATCAAGACATCACAAAGCCTCCACATCATGTGCCACATCCCAGTCTTCTGCTGGATCACTGCTACAGTTCTGGAGACAGTCCTGAAAACCAGAACAAGAGGAGGTCTGCCCAAGACCCTGACTGAGATGTACATCCACTTCCTGGTGGTCCAGACCAAACTGAAGAAGGTCAAGTATGACGGAGGAGCTGAGACAGATCCACACTGGAGTCCAGAGAGCAGGAAGATGATGGGGTCTCTGGGAAAACTGGCTTTTGAGCAGCTGCAGAAAGGAAACCTGATCTTCTATGAGTCAGACCTGAGAGAGTGTGGCATCGATATCAGAGAAGCTTCGGTGTACTCAGGAGTCTTCACACAGATCTTTAAAGAGGAGAAACACCTGTACCAGCAGAAGGTGTTCTGCTTCATCCATCTGAGTGTTCAGGAGTTCCTGGCTGCTCTTCATGTCCATCGGACCTTCATCAACTCTGGAGTCAACCTGCTGGAAGAACAAACAACCTCTTGTAAACTCTTGGAAACCACTGGAGAAGAAGCTTCAGAGACACACTTCTACCAGACTGCTGTGGACAAGGCCTTACAGAGTCCAAACGGACACCTGGACTTGTTCCTCCGCTTCCTCCTTGGTCTTTCACTGGAGACCAACCAGACTCTCCTACGAGGTCTGTTGAGACCAAAACAAGGAAGGTCACAGAAGAATCGGGAAACAGTTGGATACATCAAGAAGAAGATCAGTGAGGATCTGTCTGCAGAGAAAAGCATCAATCTGTTCCACTGTCTGAATGAACTGAATGAAGGTTCTCTGGTGGAGGAGGTCCAACAGTCCATGAGGTCAGGACGTCTCTCCACAGATAAACTGTCTCCTGCTCAGTGGTCAGCTCTGGTCTTCATCTTACTGTCATCAGAAGAAGATCTGGAAGTGTTTGACCTGAAGAAATACTCTGCTTCAGAGGAGGTTCTCCTGAGGCTGCTGCCAGTGGTCAAAGCCTCCAAGAAAGTTCTGTGAGGACAAACACAGACACATCTGTTTTAATTACAATCAAATGTTGTGTTCATGGAGAAAATCAGTTCAGTTCACTGTTCAGCTGAGTTCAGGTTCATGTAGGACCAGTTCTCAACAATAATTCATCTCAGGAAACTTTACATGAAGACGAATGCAGTGATCACTTTGATCAAGACTGTAGTGCAGCGATACTTAATGATCAATAGTTGAATTATTCAGTATTTATTTAAAATATATGATTTTTTCATTTGTTGAATGAAAAAAAAACAAAGTTTAAACTACATAATTATTTCTCTTTTTTCTCCTTCTGCAGGTTGAGTGACTGTAACCTCTCAAAGAAGGTCTGTGCAGGTCTGTCCTCAGTTCTCAGTTCTCAGTCCTCCAGTCTGACAGAACTGGACCTGAGTAACAACCACCTGCAGGATTCAGGACTGAAGAAGCTGTGTCCTGGACTGGAGAGTCCACACTGTAAACTGGAGTCTCTCAGGTCAGAATCCCTCAAGTGTTGAACTGCTGACCGTTATAACTGTGGTTGATGTTGAAGGATTGTTGGAGAGAGAATTGTAATAATTGTAACTGGGTTCAGATCGGGTTGAAGCCTGCAGACAGTCATCACAACTGTGTTGGTGATGATGAGGAGAAGTTTCTATTTAATGGAGTTAGTCTGGATTGTTCTGCAGAGAATATCAGGAAGTGTGAAAAGTTATTCCCGTTGCTCTGATCCATTTTATCTAAAGCAGCTAATGTACTCTGTCACTCCAACTTTACCCGAATTAATAGTAGGAGACTTCGTCTTAACAGATAAAACTGCAGCAGTGTTGTTCTCACGTCTGCCTCTAAATCTTAATAGTTTAACGATTATAACGGAAGAATGTCAATAGCAGTGGAGCCGGCTGTTGCAGTAAATGGCCGGAATAATCGGAGGTCAGAGACTCATTTTAAAATCTGTCATAAGAAATACCCAGTGGCTGAATTTCTACATAAATTATTTAAATTTGATCTGACAGCTTGTGTTTTTGTGACTATCCCGTTGTCCTCTTTTTCACTTGTCCTGTTTCAAATAAATGTTGAGTGACATTGGAGACTGGCTGTCTTTAAAAATAGCAACATTCCAGATTTTACTATTCACTGTAGAACGCACATCCTCCGTTAATCTCTAAGTTTCAGGTTCGTGACGCCAAATGTTCTGTGCTTATTTACTACTTCTTAAATCTGATTTCTGCGCACATCCTCCGTGAATCTCTAAGGTCGTGATGCCAAATGTTGTGAAATATTTACTATTTCACTTAAATCTGATTTCTGTGTACATCCTCCGTTAGTCTCCGAGTTTGTGACGCCAAATGTTGTGTGAAATTTTCTCAGGTTCGTCGGAGGTAGGCACACAGAAAGCACACACAGACTCTGATGAACAATATATATATATTTATTTTACAAAGCATAGTATAAGCAATCTATTTGGTTATATAGGCAAAACACACACAAAGAATATAACTTGGATTATATGAATGAAGCATGCATATAGAATATCATACAGGTATTTCATACACTTTCACACACAAAAGAACACTGACTAACCAAAGTGTCTCTCACTTTGGTTAACTACATTTCACGCACACACAAAATCACACTCACTGTGATTCTAGCAGGATCAATCACTTTGGTTTTCATATATACATAAACCACATCTACTGTGATGCAAGGACCAACCTGTGTCCCCCGCAGCGCACAGCCAAAGTCAGTCACACAAACTTCAGTTTATCACAAACTTCAGTTTATCATAAATGCATTATTCTCATTTACTATGATGCTAGGATGAAAATGTTGTTCACCGCCTGCAGAGCATAGCTCCAAACAACCATCGGAGAATCGTTCCATCCTTACCGTTGACACACAGACTGGAGAGCCAAACAGTCCCGGTAAAAGCAGCTTCCAACCTTGCTGGGCGTCCGTACGTGACCCGCAGCTGACTCTGACCCGGACAGAGACTTTCCGTCGCTATATTCTCTCGTACAAGGGCCGTGTGTGAGATGGGGGGGCCAACCCCACCCCACAGACAGACCCTGCTCTTGGAAACAGATCCTGATGTACAAAACATGTTTTGTAAACCAGGAACCGTTCTCAGAACATGCTATCAAAACAACAGACTTTTCCCAGCTCTATTCACAAAATAACAAAAAACTTCTCTCAGGCACACAAAAGAAATAACAAGACTTTTCTCAGGAACTAACGAATTAACAAGACTTTTCTCAGATATAAGCGAACAATTAGAAAAACATCTTACATAACCAATGTTTGGTCTGACCAGGACAACTAACAATAATTCTCCTTACACTGTCTTGTACTACATTAATGATCTTGACAACAAAACATCTGAAGTAGTGAACATTGTTTTCTTGCTTAAATATCACCTACATTGTTGTAAGTGGAGAGACTTTGCCCCATGTTTGATCATTTTTGAATGAGTTTAAACTTTATTACTCCTCATTGAGACTTCTTAAATCTAAGTGTGGCAGAAGAAAATCCACAAATGTATCCAGATTACTTTTGTTCTGAAAACCTGCTCCACTTTCTTTATTCACCTGGCACTGCTGTGTGTATTTTATTTACAGTCCCATGTCTTCAGTTCTTATTTTTTTATAGCACAGTTCATTGCACCGCCACAAGATGTTGTTCTCTATTTTGTTGAATGAAATAACAAATAGAAATAAAAACATAAGCTGTGACCGGAGTAGTGAGGGGCTTCTGCACGAGTGCTGGGCTGCCTCGAGAGTCCTTTGATACGGGAGAGGAGCCCACGGACACACCGGAGTCTCACAGAGAAACGAGGAAAAAACGATTCGCGCTTTCAGACTAGAATCAACAAAAGTTTCCAATAAGACATGAAAAAGTTGTCAGATTTGTTGTTAGTCACTTTTTTTAAATAAAAAGTAACTAGAAACGTCTGAAAAGTTGCCAAATACAGCAACAAAGACGCTACGCTGGGCCGGACAACCGGGTCAGGGGACCTCCCAGTTCTGCTCTCGGACTTTAATTGTGCAGTGCTGAGTGGGGGCTGGTGGGGGGGCCTGGGTTCAGGTGGTTTTGGTGTGTGTGTGAATATGTATAAATATATAAAATACAGATTCATAGTAGTGTTAACATACAACAGTTTTGAAATGTGGAATGAAACAGTAAAATTAAAATTTAATGGATTTCTGATGGTTTTACAGGACTAGTTGGGCCAACAAGTTGAATTTATCAGTATTAATTTAAATTGTATAATTTGTTCATTTGTTGAATGTCAAAATCAAAGTTTAAACTACATAATTATTTCCCTTTTCTCTCTTCTGCAGGTTGAGTGGCTGTAACCTATCAGAGGAGGTCTGTGCAGGTCTGTCCTCAGTTCTCAGCTCTCAGTCCTCCAGTCTGACAGAACTGGACCTGAGTAACAACCACCTGCAGGATTCCGGACTGAAGAAGCTGTGTCCTGGACTGGAGAGTCCACACTGTAAACTGGAGTCTCTCAGGTCAGAATCCCTCAAGTGTTGAACTGCTGACCGTTACAACTGTGGTTGATGTTGAAGGATTGTTGGAGAGAGAATTGTAATAATTGTAACTGGGTTCAGATCGGGTTGAAGCCTGCAGACAGTCGTCACAACTGTGTTGGTGATGATGAGGAGAAGGGCTCCACCAAGTCCAAATACATTTCTATTTGTACTTTAGTCAGTTTCAAGTTATTTCAGTGATCGTTGGTGGTTTTTTTCTTTCTCTAACTGAGGAGCATCAACAAGTTTGTCCACATGTGAACATCTCTAAGTTCTCCTTTCTAATCTGATATTTTCTTTATCAATAAAAGTTCTCAAATAAGACTTTTATTTCAGACTTTGAAACGTTTCCTATTTAATACTGAATTAGTTTCCCTAAAATGATCCAAGTGGAGCACAAATAAGTGTCCAATGGTGACCAACCTCAGCAGCAGAAGTGTCTCTTCTTCTAACCTGGACTCAGTCTGTCTGGATGTAAACAAGGTTCTGGACTGATTCAGATTCTGTCATTGATCCATTTCTGATGATTGAATGGTAACAAGTCTTTGAATGAGCTGAACTTTTATTCAGAGTTAACACAAGTGACAGAAATCAACATCATGAGAACAATTAATTGATTCCATGTTTGTTATGTGGAGTTGAAACCAGCAGCGATGATGTGACATCATCCATGAGGTCTCGGTGGACCGCTGTGGTGCAGCTGAGTGAAAGGTAGAAGAGAAAACCAGGATCTGGATGAACGTGGACTTTCTCTGGAAGATGGTCCAGAATGAAGTTGATGATGACGCATCGACGAAGCGTTCAGCATCACCACTAGAACCAAAACATGGAAAAGATTTTCATGAACATTTCAGACCAAATGACGTCCCTGGAAACACGAACGCTGTTTGGTTGAGAAAATAGTCCCAAAGTAAAATGTTTATTTCCTGAAATAAACCTCATTAACAAGACCTTTAACCACAGCTGACTTATCTGACTATAAAACTAACTAAAGTGTTGAGGACAGACACGTCAACCATGGAGTGTGATGTCACATGTCCAGGTCACATGATGTTCTCCACACGTCTCTCTCCATGTCTGGATGCTGTCGGTCTCAGCAGCAGTGGGACTCTCTGTATGTTGATGTTCATCCACCAGTTTAGTTCAGACTGAAACGTCCCAACAACATTTGTCTGATTGGGGTTAATTCCAGTGTTTCTGCTGATCCTCTGACTGGTCCTTCAGCGCCACCATCAGGTGAACACGAGGACAGAGTCAGCTTCAGTTTCAGAGCAGTTCTCTCAGAGTATCTGCATGTGTGTTGTGTTGTGTGTCTGCAGGCTGTCAGGCTGTCTGCTCACGTCGGACGGCTGTGCTTCTCTGGTCTCAGCTCTGAGCTCCAACCCCTCCCATCTGAGAGAGCTGGACCTGAGCTACAACCATCCAGGAGAGTCAGCAGTGAAGCTTCTGTCTGCTGGACTGGAGGATCCACGCTGGAGACTGGACACTCTCAGGTATGGACACAGCTGCTGCAGACTCCCGGTGTCTGATGGAGGAGGACGTCTCTGTCCTTCACTCACATCTGTCGTTGTGTAAAGCTCTGTCAGCTTCTGCCTCCTCTGAGATAATAATCATGGAGCGGCGCTCCGACAGCTCCGACACTTCCAAAGAACAGCGTGAGGAACATGATGTGTTTCAGCTGGTAGATGAAGCCACCAGAGCAAACTTCAACAATCCTCTGAACTCCACCATAACTGAGATGATCCTTACTGACGGAGCACACAGATACCTGCCTCTGGAGTTCTGATGTTGGTCATCACTGCCCATCACCTGTGTCCCACACTAAAAACACTGGATCCCAATGATCCCAGCTGGAACCAGAAGAACTTTCATCTCCAGGATGTTTTCCAGAGGTGTCAGTCTCTGACACTGATCACATCTTCTCTCTGCAGATGAAACAGTAGCCGTCTGGACGTAGAAGAACATCAGTGTGCTGGACTCTTCACGGTGCTGCTGTGAACATCATCTTTGTGGCTCTCTGGCTTTGACCAGAGGTCTTTCAGCAGATCAAGTTCTGCAGCTCATCTGGTGCTGCAGCAGAGCTGATAGATGCAGTTCACAGCTGTGAGGCGTCATGACTCAGTAAACATACTAGAACCACAGCAGTGAGGTTTTCAGGCCCATCACAGCACAACAGCAGCTGCACCTTCACTCATCCATGACGTGGTCTCCTCCTCCTCCTGGTTCAACACAGATGAAACCAAATGAAAAGAACCGCTTCAAACTGTGCTGGAACGTGACGACCACAGGACAGGACTTTAGAGATGCATGGGTCCGAGTGTGGGACGGTTCCTTCATCAGTGTAGAACAATGTGTGTGTGAGAGCCATGAAATGTCCATGTTTGCTGAGAGAGACTGTGCTGGTCTGACCCCCCTCCTCCTTTCAGGGTGGAGCCTGCTGGACCACGATGGTTGAGACCAGGTCTGAGGAAGTGTAAGTGTGTTTTGATTTCATTCACACGTTCAACCATCTTCACACTGTCACATCACTCATTCATGAGTCCATCGATGATCAATGACAGATCAATAATAACTGCAGCTGGGTGGTGTTTGTTCTCTCCATCAGATTCCTGTCAACTCTCCATCGACACAAACACAGTCAACAAACACATCAAACTGTCTGACAACAACAGGAAGATGACGTCTGTGAAGGAGGATCAGTCGTATCCTGATCATCCAGACAGGTTTGATTTCTGGGATCAGCTGCTGTGTAGAGAAGTTCTGACTGGTCGCTGTTACTGGGAGGTCCAGTGGAGCAGAGATGTTTTTATATCAGTGAGTTACAGAAGAATCAGAAGGAAAGGAAAGTCTGTTGACTGTTTGTTTGGACGGAACGATCATTCCTGGAGTCTGAACTGTTCTGATGATGGTCAGTACTCTGTCTGGCACAATAAGAGAGAAACATCTTCCTCCTCCTCTTCCTCAGTCTCTGACAGAGTAGCCGTGTATGTGGACGTTCCTGCTGGAACTCTGTCCTTCTACAGCGTCTCCTCTGACAGACTGATCCACCTCCACACCTTCAACACCACGTTCACTGAACCTCTTTATCCTGGGTTCAGGTTCTGGTCCAGGTTTGGTTCTTCAGCTTCTCTGTGTTCAGTTTAGTATCAGGAGTCTCCTCCTGTCAGAGAAACTGTCTCTGTTGGACAGATAGTTCAGTCTCTACATGTCTGTCTCTGTTTTCATCAGAACACATCAATCAAATGTTTGTCAAACGGTTCTGAATGATTCCTTGGAAACTTCTTCCTCTTCCGGTCCTTTAACGATGGAAGCTGCCGTTATTCCAGGATCCACATGTTGTTTTTCCGTCTGTTTCCCGTCAGAGCTTCCCAGTGAACACCAGCATGTTGTTTCTCTGCAGCTCAGTTCAGCTGAGATCATTCAGTTGGTGTCAGCTGCAGTTAGTTTGCTGCACATGTGACAAACGGTGACATCAGAGAGGAACCACTGAGCTGCAATCAGCCCAGATGACGTTCCAGCTGCTGACAGATCCGAGCACAGGTCTGGTGAGCAGCCAGGGTTCATCCTGGTCTGTATTCACACCACTTCCTGTTCCAACCATGACACCACTACTGGACTGTCAGTTTTCTGTCGTGGTCGAGTGTTTGTTTATGTGTGAACTCTCACCCAGATGAATCAAATGATCCATCCGTTATCTAGAACTGCTTCTTCATGTTCAGGGTCACGGGGGTCGGCCTTGTTGGTGTTCAACTGAACTGTGATGATGTTTATGTCCATTTGTCAGTAGAAGCAGAAATCAACAACAGTAATGTGCTTATATGGTTCCTAGACTGAGAAGAACTGGACAGAACCTCCTGACGTCGTCTGTAACCTTGTTTTCACTTCTCATTTTCTCACTTAATGATTCAGTGAGTCAAGAAAACTGTTTTGAAAAAGGATGGGTTTTTTTTTTCAGCATCTGGAGTGCAGACTGCACCTCAGTGAGGTGGTTTTGTGGATAACTGAACAATATTAAACTGTTTATGATGTGGTCAAATGAGTGTTGGTTTGTCTTTAAGACACTTAGATAAATCTAAGTCTGGTTGCTGCCATCTCGTCCGTACAAATCAACATTCCTAACTGCTTTTCTCCAGCAACCGCCGGAGACAACTACACTGAAACCTTCATTGTTTAGTTTTAGATTGTTCCATATAACTTGTATTGTCCTCTTGCTTTTTCAGTTTTTCTGTTTATGGCGACTTGTACATGAATTTTGGCTGCAACACTGAAATGAGCCAATTCATTTAATTTCATTTCATTTCAAATGTCTCACTGAATATATGGACAGGATCAGGAATGAGTACACCAGAAGGACAGCACATGTTCCATGTTTTGGAGAGAACGTCAGAGAGGCCGGACTGAGATGGTTTGGACATGTACAGATGAGAGAGAGTGAGTAAATTAGTAAAAGGATGACGAGGCTGAACTGCAAAGAAAGAGGCTCAGAGGAAGACCAAAGACGAGAACTGGATAACAAAGTCTAATATTATCCTTCATCACTTGTTTGTTGACTTGGACATTTCAGTTTTAACAACTTTAACATGATTGTGAAGTAAATCTGATGATCATTGAGGAATCTTACCTAAAATCTTTGTATCATGCAACAGGTGCCCTGACAAAACACTCACGGAGTAAATTAAACATTTTGACGTAGAAAATGAAAAGATGTACATCCTTCTGTCACATCATTTCATCCCAGTCACAGGACTGTCCTGTATTTAGCTCCATCCATGTTCCCATCAAACCCGACCAGCTTGCTTGTCCCTGCTGAACAAAAACATCTCCACACCACGATGGTGCATTTGTGTTCTGGGGACTGAATAAAAATACACGCCACAATTCATATTTTTATTAGTGACAAAAAGTTTGAAAACAATGTAGTTTTCTTTCCTTATTTAAAATAATGTGCACATTTGTCTCGGTCTGTTACATCGAATCTAAAAAACACAATTAAGTTTGTAAACGTAGAAAATATTTAAAGTGTTAAGGTTGTGTGTGAAAATATAAATCCAAAAGCAGACCTTGGTAAGATACAAGCAGTAACTGCAGATACATTTTCCTCAAAGCTATAGAGCAAAGACAAAAACAGAATCAGAGTCATCAACAAACTTGGTCTGAAATTCAAGGAATCTGAGTAGAAATCCAGCAGAGGTACAAATCCACAAGTCCAACAGAGTCATCCAGTGAACGAGCAAAATATCAATAAATGAAAAAAACACAGTCAGAAAATCCCAGAAGCAGGTCAGCTACATGGAAAAATGGTCAGAACTGTTGCATTGAACATATAATTCTCTCCTCTGAAGGAGTATTTATCTGTGTAATTTTGTTTTAAATTCTTAAACACAGTTGTGCAGTTTTTCTCTCTCAGGTTTCCAGTAATCCTCATTGGAAAGGTTTTTACAGCATCCAGGTGGCTCTGGCTGAGATGGGGAGAGCAGAGGGGGAGAAGATCCCACTCGGACACCGGTCCAGAACAGATCAGTCTGGTCTGGTCACCTGGACCAGGGTGTCAGTTCAAGACCTGAACCACCCAGTGACTCCAAGACACAACACTGATTATGTGTGCAAGTGTGTTGATCGAAAATGGTGTGAAAACCATCCCAACCTGACATGAACCTGCATTCTTTCCATTTATTGTTCATCTCATTCACAGAGGCTTTACAGTTTCAATCTTAAGGATGTTCTTTACAGATTAAAATTCAACCAGGTCAAGTAGATCCTTTCACAGCAGTAGATTAGAGCACAGCTTACTAATATATTAAAATAATGTTAATATACTGTAGTATTCTGGTTTTACAATGCTCCTGACTTGTTTCTTTGCAAGGCAGTATGGAAATGACTATTGATCCTTCAATGAGCTGGTTTGGTTTCAGCACCACGGTCAGCTCCCAGTAATGAAAATCCATTTATAAAATCACATCAGCATCCGTCTGCACCGATCTCTTCAAAACAAAGAGAAGGATGTTCCACCCACCACATGGGCTTGTGTGTAGTCCTCCAAAAAAGTAACTTGGCATTAGAATATGAAGTTGGGTAAGTCTGGTACAACTACAATAATCTAGAGGATAAACAGTGGTCCTCAGTGCAACAAAAAGTAGACCATGTCTGAGACTGTTACACATATTTTGGAGATTGTAATACACTGCAACATGCAGACATGTGTTTAAAATGCACAACAGAGAGGATGAGGAACCAAGTTCAAGCTGTAAAGATAAATCTGCATTTCCACCGACCGATGTGGGTCATCCAGCTCTATTTCCACCACTGGAATCATTTTAGATGTGAGCATCACCACCATATTATTTACACCTTTCTGTCTCTTATGTTTTAAGTTTAGCTGCAGAACTGTTGTTATTGCTTGTAAAGTCAGGTTACACAACATTTAACTGTAGACATTCATGGTTCAGTCAGCTGGGAAAACGGAGTTCAAGAGGAAGCTGAAGGATCAGAGACGGCTGCAACTTTGACATGACCCCAGGTGACCCCTGTTTCCATCCTGGGGGTCAGTGTGGACATCGTTGAGGATTACAAATATCTTGGAGTACAGTACTGTACAGCTCCTCCCTCTGAGTGTCAGACACTTGGAGTCAGTGGGTTGATGTGGACTCTTAATAATGTGCAATAATCCAGAGCAACAACTACATCTATGTGCAATATTCTATATTCAGCTGTTGGTAAACTGTTGTTATTTATCACACTGTAGATACATAATCAAAATGTTCATGACTATTTATTGTTTAGATATATTTTACTTTATTTTAGTATTTATGTTTAAATGCATTGATATTTTTTACACTTTCCTACTTTCCTACTTTCGTACAATGCTCTTGACTTGTTCTTTACAAGACAGTTTGACTATTGATGCTTCAATGAGACAGTTTGTATATGTGAGTTTGTGTAAATAAATACATATTTAAGTGTTTGCTAAAATTGAAATCACATGCAAATAAAAAACAAATAGCCACAAACTTGAGCAGATATTGTGTATAAAATTAATGATGGAGGGATCCAAATCAAAGCAGAACTAAACTCATTTTCTTACAACAAATGAAGGACGACACCACTATTATATTCTTGATGTGATGAAATTAAATTCTGGGTATCTGCAGTAAAGTTCTGCAGAGTAAAAACTGTTATTATTCACACTGATGAATATTTGAGTCATGTGTTCACATTCTGACTCTGAAACTTATGACATCCAGATTTTAATGATAAAAACTGTAAATGTAGTTTAGACTGGTGCAAATCAACTTTTAACATACTGGTAGGATTGTCTTTATTTCAAGAGAGATGCTTTTTGGGACATCTGTAAAGATGTTTGATCACAGATCAAATATTTGATCCAAACTTAACCAAACTTGTGCTGACAGCTGCTCTGAGATCCTCTGTAAGTGTCAACCACAGATCGTCACCAACTCACACACGTCAATATTTAATGAACTCACTGAGATACAAACTAACATTTCATAAACTTACACAAGACTTCAGTTGTTTCTACGACCTAAAGTGTCGACTGGCTGAAGACATTCAGCTGTGAACTGCAGTGATTCTGTTTGGACCCCAACGTTCACCACTTGCAGCTGAATTTAGCTGTTCTGGTTTTATTTTTGGTGTTTTTATTTTAGTCCTTTTCTACATCAGTTCTGTCTCCACTAAAGAGTAAATGCTCCTCCTACTCCTCCTCCTGGCCTCCATCAGAAACCTCACCTTCAGAATCAGGCCTCCAGAACACATGAGCACATAAATGGACACCACCAGGTGACCACTGTGGGGTCCAGGTGTGATACGATCTAGTCTGCAGCAGCTGATGATGTAGACAGACGAGCTGACTGCAAACCAGGAACCAACAAGCTTCCCTCATGTTGCATCCCTGTGACGAGACATCAAACCACCTGGACCAGATGTAACATGTGAAAAGTTAGAAGACGATAGTTTGACAGAAACACGACCACCATGGCATCACTGTTCAGTCCTTCTGTGTCCTGAACTGCCCCATCCAGGAAACAACACTCCAGGATTAACTCTTGTTTCACCTTTGCTGTGTCAATGCAGCTTTCTGGGAATACCACTGACAACTCCTCCACCTGACAACACTGGTCACATGCACTGAGTGTGCACGAGACCAGTGACTTAGATTTCATCAGACTAAACTTTTACTCACATTGTCTCTTTTGTTCTTCATCATTTCACAGTTTTCCCCTCAGTGTGTCAGGATCACAGCTCTCAGCAGCACGGAGCTCCAGGTTGAGCTTCTGGATCCCTGCAGACACATAAATGTGTCCTCATTTTCACCAGGAACACAAAGGAAAATGTCAGAAGTTTCTCATTTAACCAGTGATGTCACAACCAGAATGAGCTGCACCACAGATGAACTTCTCTTTAAGAGAAACCCGAGTGGAGACAGAAATAAGGTGAAAATAAAATGAAATAATAACGTGTGTGCAATAAGAAAATAAATAATATCACATATACCTGAACTACGATCTCAGTATAAAGGACAAGTTGGAGAATGTCTGATGTTCCTGAAGGTTCGGAGGCTTTATTAGGCAGCTGTTGGTGGCTTTTTCTCTTTAAAAAGGCCAGTAAGTGGAGGTTTGTGCAGCTGATATCCCAAATAAGCAGAAGGAGGTTGAAGCTCGTCGTGGAGCAGATGGTGGAGGAGGTTCAAGCTGCTACAGAAGTGATTCTGGAGGTTCAAGGTGGAGAAGTATTCCACAATCAAAACTTAGTGGAGCACAAATGGAAAGCTTTCACAAGACCTAACAAGTGTACTGACACATCTGGACTCCAGCCTGACAGCTAATAGGACAAACTGGTTGATGAACAACGTTGTAGGTGAGGGTCCACTTGGCATCTGCTGCACTTGTGACGGAGATTTAAACCTACCTCAGACAAAAATATCTGGATCAAGGATGGTGGAAGAGAAAGTGGATTTTTATTGGTGTGTTGAGACTGCAGGTGGCAGTTTAGTCGGCAGTTAGATGAGACAGATGTTGATGAGTTGAGTTTTAACGTTGCAGATTCAGATGCAACACAAAGTTTTGTCTGCTGTCAGATGTTAACGTGGAATTAAAAATAAAATCCACATATTGATGAAAATTCCATCTATTACGTGTCTCTATATTTCAATACTTAGAGAATGATGATGAAAGCTCATACGGCAACAAACAGAGACGGAAACTATGAAGGAACTCAGGTGCATGTTTACTGGAGCTGAACGTCCAGGGAAAGAGTTCAGGAAAGGAACACTTCCAGTCCGGGAAAGTCGTGTTGAGCTGGGAGACAGAGAAAGGAGAACAGGAATAAACACGGCATTTTGATTTGCTCTGGAGGACTGGCTCTTTGTCAACGTCAGGTTTCCCCAGTCAGTGGTCAAAGGGGTAAGACGGCATCCTCCAAAGTCAGGGACAACCCTGAATGTGCAGCGGTAGCGTGCTGGGCCCATAACCCAGAGGTTGATGCATGGAAACCATCCTCTGCTTGTAAAGAACCAGAACTGGAGGCTCTTGGAATGAAGGATTATCAAGTGTACATGTGGGTTTCCAGCATTTATCCATTATCCTGATGTTTATTTTGTGTTTTACTACAATCAGTCATCCTGGTCAAACCACAATAAGTCCTGGGGCTCAACTGGGAATTGATCCCGGGACCTCTCAAACCCAAAGATAAAAGCAAACTACTAGACCAACGAGCCACAAGACACCGTTGAAAAGTAAAACATGTTTTTCTAAAAAAAAAAAAAAGTTAAATGAAAACTGCTCACACATCATGAGAAGCAGGTGATGTCATTATTGATGTCAGAAAGGATGACCTTCTATCACATGCATTGGCAGAGATGTTAGTTTTCTTTCTTTGGTGTTGTGATGGAGGTTTTCACTCTGTGAGGTCATAGTGAGGTCATGATGAGTCCACTCAGGTTGGTCCTGATGAAGCAACAAGAGTTTTTACTTGACAGAAGGAGCAGACAGACAGTCCTGTGAGCACAACAATCTTCTGAGACCAGTGGGGTTTGTGAGGATGGTGAGACTAGAAATCCTCGTTACGCTCCCGTTTCACATCCTGTGTGACTCAAACTGAAGTTCCTTCTGGACTCCACCCAGACAGGTGAAGGACCACATGTGACTAAACACGTCATGACTGGTCAGATCAGACAGCCAAGGGAACGTTTGTATACAAGTCTGGAGTTGTGCTCAAACTCAACATTTACATGTTAACTGGTCTTTTAATGACCAGTTACCCAAAGTGAGCATCAGGTAACATGAGTTTTTATGGGATGTTTCCATGAGCTGTGCTGAGCTGATACAGGTAGTCTGTGGTGACTGAGTGAAGGTGATTGTTGATGATAAGAATTTTTAAATGTAGAAGGAAGCTGATCATTCCAGTTTTCACAGATGAACCATAAAGAGTTGAACATGGAGAATGAGGGTATTGATCCCTCTACCTGTCACATGCAAAGCGAGCGCTCTACCATTTGAGCTAATTCCCCGCAGTTACAGATGTTTGAAGCAACTTGATGCTCTGCATGCAGGTTTCCTGTATTTTGAAAGTCTTTGTTCGTGGTTGGACTCACAGATTTGAAAACATACAAAACAAATAGAACTAAAATACAAACAGCAAAACTGATCCGTTTAATCAGAGTTTGTGATAGAAAGTAAGACGACACACAACACAAGTAGAGACAGGAAACAAGCAAACGGACAAAATGTTCCAGTTGTTAGTTGTCAAAGTGTTTCTAACAATGTCAGAGGACAAAATGCACACAGCAAAACAAAATTCTGTTTTCTCACAGCAGCTTGAAAATATACAAACTTCTGCGAGTAAATATTAATGTAGTGAGGTAAAACGCAAGAAAAACTATTTTTCAAGTCAGTATTGGAGTATAAAGGTGGTCCGACCCCATCAGGGCAAAAGTTCACTGCTTCTGATTGGCTGTTTACTTTTCTTTGAACGTAAACATGATTTTCATTTAACAAGAGTGAATTTTAATAAGTCACTTAAAAAAACTTAACAGCTATTAAAGGAAAAAAAGCTGATCTAATAATTATAATGATTTTTTTTATGTAAATATTTACTTAATCTTCTATATGCACTTCACATCAAGAAAATCTTAACAATCTTAAATTTTACTTTAATATTTGAAACTAAATGTAACTTGCATTTTTAACAAATGTTTAAATTAATAATGTGACAGTGTAATATCCCATATCTTTGTTCTTCTGAGCTTTATGTACATCATTTTACAGCTTGGTGTCAACCAGAGTGTAATTAATTTTAATTATGTATACATGATAGTTATTTTTGATGATTTTTGATGAGTTCTCAGATTTCTTATCTAGTTTATTGATCAGTATAGATAAAGTCATCATAGTGGGCGACTTTAACATTCATATGGATGTTGACAACGACAGTCTTAAGTTGGCTTTTGATTCTCTTCTAGAATCGATGGGGATTTTACAAAAAGTTAACGAACCGACGCATTGTCTTAATCATACTCTTGATCTGGTCCTCGTCTACGGTGTAGAACTTGATAATCTGTTAGTGTCACATGTAATCTCCCTCCTATCCGACCACTATTTAATAACGTTTGAATTCAACATTGTCAACGTTACGCATAATAGGAGGAATTACTTTAGCAGGTGTCTATCAGATAAAGCTATCACTAAATTTAGGGAGGCTGTTGCTCTTCATCTTCTTACAGAGGAACATAGTGAAGCAGTTGAGGGCTGTGACCTCGGTTCTACCTCTGCAGACGTTGATTTCCTTGTTGTTAGCAATGCAGATGTGTTGCACACAGCTTTAGATGTAGTTGCTCCTTTGAGAAAGAGGGTCTCTAACCATAGGAGCTTAACTCCCTGGTTTAACTCACATATTCGTATGTTAAAACAGAAAGTGCATAAAATGGAAAGAAAGTGGTACTCTAGTAGGTCTGTAGATATTTATTATGCATGGAAAGATAGTCTAATAGTGTATAAAAAAGCGCTTCGCAAAGCTAGAACAGCCTATTATTCAGTGTTAATAGAGGATAATAAAAATAACCCACGTTTTCTGTTCAGCACTGTAGCCAGGCTGACAAAGAGCCACAACTCTGTTGAGCTGTGCATCCCTGCAGCTCTCAGTAGTGAAGACTTAATGAGCTTCTTTAGCAATAAAATTATCAGAATTAGAGAGGAAATCGGCCAGGCCCTCCCGGCAGTGGCTGTGGGAATTTCTTCAACCTCGGCGACTCCCTTATGCTCCGACCTGACTCTAGACTGTTTTGTTCCTGTTGACCTCTCTGAGCTGACCTCAGTCGTCAATGGATCTAAATCATCCACGTGTCTGTTAGACCCAATCCCTACTCGACTACTCAAAAATATTTTCTCTCTTATTGGACCGACAATACTGAAACAGATCAACTTGTCCCTAGTCTTAGGATATGTACCACAGGCTTTTAAAGTCGCAGTAATCAAACCATTACTTAAAAAAACCCTCTCTTGACCCAGACATTTTAGCTAACTATAGACCAATTTCCAACCTTCCATTTATCTCTAAAATTCTGGAAAGGGTAGTTGCAAGCCAGCTGTGTGAGCATTTGTATAGAAATGATCTATTTGAATTTTTTCAGTCAGGGTTCAGAATGCATCATAGCACAGAAACAGCACTTGTTCGAGTCTCGAATGACCTTCTTATGGCCTCAGATAATGGATTAGTGTCCATACTGGTTCTGCTAGACCTCAGCGCTGCTTTTGATACTATAGATCACAGCATTTTACTGCAGAGGCTAGAGTATGTTGTTGGGATTAAAGGGACAGCTCTAGATTGGTTTAAATCATATCTGTCTGATAGATTCCAGTTTGTTCATGTTCATGAGGTTTCTTCCGTACAGACGAGGGTCTGCTATGGTGTCCCGCAGGGTTCAGTGCTAGGGCCAATCCTGTTCAGTTTATACATGCAGCCCTTGGGAAGTATTATCCGGAACCACGGCATTAATTTTCATTGTTATGCTGATGATACGCAGCTGTATCTGTCTATGAAGCCAGATGAAACAGAACCATTAGACAAACTTCAGATGTGTATTAAGGACATCAAGGACTGGATGTCCAGAAATTTTTTGCTACTAAATTCTGATAAAACAGAAGTTGTTGTTTGTGGTCCCAAACAGCTTAGGAAGGGATTAGATGGTCTTGCGATGGCCTCCAGTAAAACTGTGCGAAACCTTGGCGTTATATTCGATCAGGATTTGTCATTTAAACAGCATATTAATCAGGTTTGTAAAACTGCGTTTTTCCACCTCCGTAATATCGCAAAGATTAGGAGCATCCTCTCGCAGAGTGATGCCGAAAAACTAATTCATGCGTTCGTATCTTCTAGACTAGATTACTGTAACGTGTTGTTGGCTGGATGTCCAAGTAATTCTCTTAACAGCCTCCAGCTGATCCAAAATGCAGCAGCGCGAGTGCTGACAGGAATCAACAAGAGAGACCACGTCTCTCCAGTTTTAGCTTCCCTCCATTGGCTCCCTGTAAAATTTAGAATCCAATTCAAAATTTTATTACTGGCATATAAAGTCCAAAATGGCCTAGCGCCGCGATATTTGCAAGACCTGATAGTACCGTACGTTCCTAATAGAGCTCTCCGTTCTCAGGGTGCAGGTTTACTCGTAGTTCCTAGAGTATCGAAATGTAGATTTGGAGGACGGGCTTTCTGTTATCAGGCACCATCACTCTGGAACCAACTTCCAGTTTGGGTTAAGGAGGCTGATACCACCTCCACCTTTAAAACTAAACTTCAAACATTTCTGTTTAATAAAGCATATAGTTAGTGTACATTTAGTACCTTAATGTGTCAGGGCCAGTAGTCAAAGCTGCAGCTACAGGACCAGACTAGAGCAGCTCATCTTAAACATAGCTTCGGTGTAGATATGCTGTTATAGGCCTATGCTGCAGGGGGGCACCAACATGATCCACTGAGTGGTGCCTTTCACCTTCTCTGTTTCTCTTTGCCTTCTCTGTCTCTTCTTCACCTCAACCCTCATTTATTAACAATATCCCATAAACTTAATTGTGGTCCATTGTTCTGGTAGTTTTTTGTGCTTGTCTGGCCCTTCTTTTCCTCTTCTTTGCATGTCCTGCGGACCAGGGCCTCAGGAGCTGCTTGCTGACCTGCAGTTCCACCTCTGACCATCCCAGTGTCTGCCTTCACCTGTCTGTGTGGATGTCTGTTGGATGCTTGCTGACACCCCGACCTGCAGTCCTCATCCCCTTGTATCACCGTCTATCCATATATCACCCATATTCACAGAAGTCTAATTGGACTACCAAGGACAGTTACTAATGTATCCTATCTTGTACCTTTGACGGTGTCTCTATGTCTCTATTCTTTCTTATTTCTTGCTCTACCCGGCTGGCCTTCGGCAGGAGGGTCCCCTCTCATGAGCCAGGTCCTGCTCAAGGTTTCTTCCCTCTTAAAGGGGAGTTTTTCCTTGCCACTGTTTGGCTTAAGGTTTTTCTTCCACTAGGGGAGTTTTTACCTGCTGCTGTTTATGTAATAATTGCTCGGGGGTCATGTTCTGGGTCTCTGGAAAGCGCCTAGAGACAACTTGTGTTGTAATAGACGCTATATAAATAAAATTGAATTGAATTGAAATTTTAAACATTCTTTCCCCCGTATAGTGAACTCTGTGAATTACTTTATATTGTATTAGTTGTAGATTCACATTAGCGGTGGACATAAATATGTTTTTACAGATTTGGGTCCAGAAGTCAGCATTGTAGGTAATCTCTAAATCTTTTTCCCATGTTATTGATGGGATGGATATTGTTGTCTTATTTGTTGCAATTAACTTATAGATTTTGGATAAAATGTTCTATTGACTAGTAATTTGGGTTAATTCTAATACCAGTGGTGGAAGGTTAAGGTTGGGTATTTTACTATTAATTTTTGTTTGAACAATAGATTTAATTTGAAGATATTCTAGAAATTGATTTCCTCCAATGTTATACTTCTGTACGAGGTGAGAGAAAGGAACCAGGGTGGTGTTTTCATAGATATCTTA
Organism: Xenentodon cancila; assembly: GCA_014839995.1. NCBI lineage: Eukaryota > Metazoa > Chordata > Actinopteri > Beloniformes > Belonidae > Xenentodon > Xenentodon cancila. Next base: position 18,462,713 of record CM026220.1, on the reverse strand, counting down.
ATATCCATAATGACAGATTTAATGGTTTCCTGTTCATCAGAAAATCGGGATTATTCCAAATAGGAGTGTATTTACTTGGTGATACCGAGGTATTAGTCATTTGGTAAAAGTCCCACCAGGCCATCAGAGTTGAGGCAATGATTGGGTTTTTTGAAGCAGGGGTGTCTGGTAATAGTGCGGCTTAGAAATTGCAAATCAGAGATATTGATTTCTTTACAAAATAGTTGTTTCTGCCCTATCCAAGAGCAATCCAATTTATTTGGTTTGATCCATTTATAAACGTACTGGAGTTTATTTGCAAGATAGTAATGCTGGAAGTTTGGGGCCTCCAGACCACCATTTAATTTATTTTTTTGTAACGTCGATAGTTTAATTCTGGCCTTTTTACTTTTCCAATAATAATGTGTGATAATTGAATCTAAAGATTTGAACCAGGGGGTTGGAGGCTTGCTGGGAATCATTGAAAAGAGATAATTTACCATAGGAAGTATGGTCATTTTAACTGTAGCAATTCTACCAATAAGATTTATTGGTAAATTCATCCAACGTTTTAGATTTTCTTCTATCGTTTTCAAGAGTGGATTATAATTAAGGCCAATTTACTCTGACAGGTTAGGGGGAATGTTAATTCCCAGGTATTTGATGTTGCCGGTGGTGATTGAGAATGGTCCAGTGACAGTTGCCACATCCCAGCTGTTAGAGTTCAGTGGTAGTTTGTTAATAGTATAGTCAGAGATCTCAGAGAAGTGATTAATAAGGTTGACAGTATCGGGAATTGATGATGATGGGTTTTGTAGATATAAAAGAATGTCATCCGCATATAAGCTAATCTTATGGGTTGTATCTCCTGTTCCGATTCCTGAAATTGTGCTGTCTTGTCGTATGGCTGCTGCCAGAGGTTCTATAAAGATGGCAAATAGGGATGGAGAGAGTGGACATCCCTGCCTTGTACCCCTGTGTAGAGTGAACCGCTGTGATATTAATCCATTTGTGGTGACTGTTGCCATCGGTGATGTGTAAAGAATCTTAATCCAATGAATAAATGATTCACCAAAGCCGAATTTTGTAAGTGTTTGGAATAAAAATTCCCAATTAACTTTATCAAATGCTTTTTCTGCATCCAATGAGAAAATGGCTGTTGCTGTATCTGTTTGTGATGAGTAGTGAATCAGATTAAATAGTCTTTAATATTGGCGAAGTGTCTTCCTTTAATGAAGCCTGTTTGGTCTGGGTGGATGATAAGTGGAGTTACTTTTTCAATTCGTAACGCTAGCGCTTTACTGATAATTTTAGTGTCTGAATTAATGAGGGATAACGGGCGGTAGCTTGCTGGAAGAGTGGGATCTTTTCCAGGTTTTAATATTAAAGTAATCATCGCTGTATTCATCTCCATGGAGAGCTTAGATTTTTCCTTAATTTCTGCTATTAATCTTGTAAATATGGGTTCTAGAATATTCCAAAAGTGTTTATAAAATTCTGCCGGGAAGCCGTCTGGACCCGGTGATTTGTTATTGTCTTTGGATGAGGAATCTACTTTTTTTACTTAGGTATTCATTCAACTGCAGTTTATATTTTTGCAGTTCAGAATAATTTTGAGGAGTTGGGTTATTAGCATTATTAATTTCTAATTCTTTAATCTTCTTTTCCAGGTTTCTTTGTTCATGCTCTTCCTTCTTTTTCTTATGGGAGGAATATGAAATAATCTGTCCTCTCAGCACAGCTTTGCCCGTTTCCCAAAGGAGTGATGGGGATATTTCTGGTGAATCATTTATTTCAAGGAAGGATGTCCAGTTTCTCTTGATGTAGTCGTCAAAGTCAGGGTCTTCAAGCAGCGATGTGTTAAATCGCCACCTGTTGCTGGTTTTAACAGATGTGCTTTTATTCCAGGTCAGAGTGATCGGAGCATGATCACTAATAATAATGGGATGTATCACAATATTACTCACTTTGGAAATAAGAGAGTTACTAATAAGATAATAATCGATTCGTGAGTAAGATTGATGGACTTGTGACAAGTAAGAGAATTCTTTATCGTTAAGGTGTTTCAGCCTCCAACCATCTCCAAGACCATAGTCTGCCATGAACTGTTTGATTGTTTCTGAAGATTGGTAGTTATATGTTTTACTGCAGTTGTTAGATTTATCTAATGCCGGGTTAAGAACGGTATTAAAATCTCCACCTATGATTATTGGTGAGTCGGAGAAATTAGAAATCCCTGTAAAGAAAGAATGAAAAAACGATGAGTCGTCTTTGTTTGGGCCATAAATACTGGCTATTGTTATTGGGTTGTTGTCAATTCTAATATTAATAATTATGAATCTCCCCTCAGGATCTTCAACCGTGTCATTATGAGTAAAGAAATTTTTTTGTGAATTAAAATTGCTACTCCTCTTTGCCTTGAGTTAAAATCAGCAGTATATATGTGATTAAACTGTGGAGTCATTAATTTCCTTAAGTCTGATTTTGAAGTATGTGTTTCTTGTAACAGACATATGTCAGCCTGCAATTTATTTATATAGTCGAATATTTTTGTTCTTTTTATGTTTGATTTAATTCCGCGGATGTTCCAGCTTACAAAATTTACCTAGTTCATATTGTGTGTGTTTTATTGTCACGAAACATCTGACCGTTAATGTACAGTTTGTCCACTGCGACTACCGCCTTTTTCCCTTCTTTAATGAAGTGCTTCCTGATCTGGAACAGAACCTTCCTTCTGTTCAGGATCTCCCGTGGGAATTGATCATTCATGCCGTAGTCGGTCCCTCTCAGGTTCCTCCCCTGGCGTTGCACCTGCTGTTTTTGTTTAAAGTGTTCGAATTTGGCTACGATCGGACGTGGACGTTTGTTTTTTGTGTCCGGGTTTTTACACCTGGTACGATGGACTCTATGAAACGAAATGTCTTTCACCGTGTTGGCTGGGATTTTTAGTTGTTTTATCATGAATTCTTTAATCAGCTGCTCGGGATTGTCGTCTCTTGTTTGCTCCGATTCCAGAAAACACCAGATTGTCCCTCATGCTGCGCGATAGTAAGTCAAGCATCGCTTCTTTTGTTTCTTTATTTTCTCTCGTAACTACCGCCAGCTGGGATGACATCGATGTCACGGATTCTCGGAGAGAAATGTTTTCTGTAGTCAGCGCAGCGATTTGGTTTTGGCTGAATTCCAGACTTTCGCGTAGCTGCTGGAATTCTTTATGCAGTAACTCAACAAGCGCCATCCTAGTGTCCAGTCCGGACAGTTTTTTATTAATAGAGACGAGAATGTCACTCACCTCTGAGCTGGATGAGTGTCTCGGTGAACTTGTGTAGATTCAGATTGTCTGATTCTCTTACTTGGCGTGGGCTTGACTTTCTCCATATCGCTCGCTGTATTGGCATCCTCCGTGGCACAAAACGTGTTGTAGAACGCGTCGATAAAGTTTTCGAGTTCTTCCAGGGTGAAAGAATCCAGTATCCGCTCGGATATTTTGAATGAAATAGTGTTCTCAAAGAAGACACTTGTTAAACTTGTTTAGGTGTTTAAATCTAGCAGTAACCGGCTACCATGTTTGATGTCGCACCTGGTCTTGTTTGGTCTTGCGATCACAGACTCATTTCCCTAACTGATGAACTTAGTCAGACCATGTTTCAGGTGTCCAGTAATGCAAGGAGTTATTATTAGTCTTATTTCTCAGACACTGGTGGATCAAAGATGAGTGGGAAAGCCGCTGGATCACCCAGTGATCTCGTTGTCAAGAAGTCATTGTTTAATGGAGGGAACCAGTTAGATCCATTTGAGAGAAGCTGAGCACATTTCATTTGAAATAAGTCAGTGATGATGTTGGTTACAGGTTTATTTTCTGCATCTGACTTTCTCAGTTACAGTTTTCTCAATGAACAAGTTGCCCAGAAACTTATTCATTGAACCTAAAGAGGTGAATATGCTGTTTTTTTAAATTATATATATTTTTGTTTAACTCAAGATTATGATGTGTTCCTCAGATGAAACTTTCATGATTAAAGTGAAACAAATTTTCTAGAACAGTGCTCCATAATATAGTGCCTGTTTGAATTTCACAATCTAATATTCAATAACAGTAGCAAACATTATGTTTAGTTTAAATTAATTACATTAATTGGATGGATGGACAGTATTTCATTTACTATGTAGGTTGTTCAGGATTTAAAAAAAAATACTTATTAACTCCTTATAATAATGACACTTCCTGACTGGTTAGTGTTTTCCTCGTCATCTTCAACAGATCCTTCAGAAGGAAACTCGTCAACACAGCAGCAGAAACTGTGGAGACATGAAAGCAAAAGGCATTTTATCATTTATTAATTATTTATTAAGTTAATTATTTATTCATTTGTATTATTTACTATGTACAACCAACACAATACAACGTGTAAACAGCCCAGTTGAATTCAGATGCAGTAACATAAAACGGCCACTAGATGGAAGACTAAGCACACAAATGAATCATATCTTGTGGTCATATTTTGTTTTATTTCAAATCCATTGTGGCCGAACTATTAGTCAAAATAAAAATATAAAAATAAATAATTTTCAATATACTTTATTACTTTTCTTTTCTTTCTGATTGTAGACACCATTTGGGGACAGGATGTTGTTCTCCAGATGGGACCTTGAATTTTAGGGAACAATGCAGGAATATGAAATGAATGTTTTTATAGCAACTATTTTTATACAACAAAATAATAAATTGAGAGGGAAAACTAGCCATAACTCAGCTGCAGCAATCAGAAAAAAGTACAAAATTTCAGGATTGAACATCAGACACATGAATTTTCTTCTCTGACTGAGAACTGAGCCCAGGTCATGACAGTGAGAGCGACAAATCCCGACCACTAGACCATCAGGAACACCAGCATCAGTCTCCTGAAGGGATTTCAGGCTCGTGCATTGTTGCATCAGTCCATTGTTCTGGTGGATCCCTGCTTAGACGTCTGGATGGATGGAAGGATGGATGGATGGATGGATGGATGGATGGATGGAAGTTTTAAAATCAAGAACATTTAATCCTCCTTGGCAGCTCTGATGGTGTCCCATCTCTTTTCTGCACTCTTCATCTCCACTGGTCCTCCTCCGCTCTTCATACCTGCTCATAAAAATGTTTCACTTATGCCACAAGCAAAGCAGAAACAACGTTACAAACAAATGTGTGCACCACAGCCGAGCTGCCACTAGATGTCAGTGTTGAGCATCTCTGTGTGCTCGGCCTCTCCCTTCTTCCATCACTGTTCAAGCACACGTCAGACGGTCTGTGGTACCACGTGGTTCCTCCATATTTTCAATCTGCTGTTCTCCCTTTGTGTTCCAGAGGTTCTGGGTTCAATTCCTGAACAAACCCTAGTGCAGAAGATGAACTTCAGGATGATGTGTGACTGCTGTAACCCCACATCTTCACTTGCTTCTCCTTCATGCCTCAACATCACCTTCAGGACTGGCTAGTGTCCTTCATGTGAAGTGGAAGTTCCTCCTTCTTTAAAAGGGTTTCATTTGGGGGCAGCTGTCCTTCAGAACACAGCTCGTCTCTGTTGTCATTGACAGAGTTTTCTTACTCCACCATGGATAGAAATGAACCTCACAAGAGTCAGTCTGCCTGTTCAGCCTTTGCAAAGGGGGAGAACCGGGACTGCTGTTTACACTGAAGTGCATCCGAGCAGCTCCACCTTCCTCCTTGCAGCTGCTTGTTTTTAGAAACAGCGCGGTTACATGATATGTTGCAAAACAAGTTTTTACTTGATGCAATGATAATATATGTACAAGAAAACTGGTTGGACCAGTTTCCTGATGAAGCCGTTGGTTTCAGGAACATTCTGTTCTCAGGTGTGTACCTGTTGTTTTTTTTTTCCTGCAGCTTATAAAACATTTAAATATACTGACAGTGGAAAAATACAGCAGAAGACAATCATGTGACCACAGAAACATAATTTGAATCTGGAGGTCCTGCTGCAGCTGCTCCAGCGTGGATCTGATGAAGGAGGATTATTGTGTATTATGCTACACAATAAATAAATTTTAAACACAAAGTGCGAGTTAAAAAGAGACAAGAAACAAGTTGTGACATGACATTTGTACAAAAGTTTTTCAGTCTGATTAAAGTGACCTGGTGCAAAGTAGGCGGTCCAGTTCTGCCAAAAGTTCCTGATGCAGATACTGAGGTCAGAGTGAGTGGGGGGGGGGGGCAGCGTCCTGACAGACAAGGAGACAAACATGAGAAGGAGAGCTGGGGCCTGTGGGGGGCGTCCACCCTGCAAATGCCAGTTTCTTAATGTTTTTAATGCACCATGACCATATATAGATGATTATATGTGTGTGTCTGTGTGTGTGTGTGTATACACGTGTGTGTGTGTGTGTGTGTGTGTGTGTGTGTGTGTGTGTGTTTGCATTTATGTACAAATTAATTACTGTTTCACTGCTGACAATGTATAAGGATATGTTCTAGATAACTGCATACATGTCTTCTTATCCCTATATATATGTGTATGTATGTATATGTGTGTATATGGGTGTGTATGTATGTATACATATATATATATATATATATATATATATATATATATATATATATATATATTATATATATATATATATATATATATATATATATATATGATATACCTATATATACATTATTACTATATATCTATATATATATATCTACTATATATATATACCTCTATCTATATATATATACATATATTACTCTATATATATATATCTATATATATATATTATATATCTATATATATATATATATATATATAATATATATATATATATGGTTATGTGTATATGTGTATATGTATATATATGAACATGCATACTAGTACTTAAATACTTTAATGCATATTATTACATAGATAACTTTTTAAATACTGCCCCCACACCCTCAAAAACTCAGGTATGTAATAGAGAACAGAATGCTTCTCCCCCTTTCCTCTGTCTTCTTTTTAATAACACTCTATTGTCTTGTGTCCACGTCTATCCTTTAAACACCACATTACTATCTTTCTTTTTTTACACACACCACAACATAGGCACCACACTGCACCACCACTGTCTCTCTCTCTCTCTTTCTCTCTTTCTATTTCTTTATCTGGTCTTATCACATGCTACACCTGGTGTGTTTGGCCCTCTCTGGCAGAGTTTAGTTACTTCTTTATTTATTTACTTTTACTTTTTTTTCTATTATTGTCTTCTCTTTCTTTTCTTTTGTACTTCGTCCTACTTAGGGATTAATAAAAGAAATACACACACACACACACACACACACACACACACACACACACACAAAAGAAAAACCTTGATTACACATTAAAATGCATATATATATTTCTTTGGCTCTTACCAATTTGGTATCAACCAATAATATATGTGCAAACAAGGGAAAAAAAAAAAAAGTGAAAATGTCTCACTTTAAATAACGTTCCACAGAGTTCATGCAGATGTTTGTGAAAAGAGGAAGTGTAAGGAGAATTATTGTTAGTTGTCCTGGTCAGACCAAACATTGGTTATGTAAGATGTTTTTCTAATTGTTCGCTTATATCTGAGAAAAGTCTTGTTATTTTGTTAGTTCCTGAGAAAAGTCTTGTTGTTTCTTTTGTGTGCCTGAGAGAAGTTTTTGTTTTTTTATGAGTAAAGCTGGGAAAAGTCTGTTGTTTTGATAGCATGTTCTGAGAACGGTTCCTGGTTTACAAAACATGTTTTGTATGTCAGGATCTGTTCCCAAGAGCAGGGTCTGTCTGTGGGGTGGGGTTGGCCCCCCCATCTCACACACGGCCCTTGTACGAGAGAATATAGCGACGGAAAGTCTCTGTCCGGGTCGGAGTCAGCTGCGGGTCACGTACGGATGCCCAGCAAGGTTGGAAGCTGCTTTTACCGGGACTGTTTGGCTCTCCAGTCTGTGTGTCAACGGTAAGGATGGAACGCTTCTCCTATGGTTGTTTGGAGCTATGCTCTGCAGGGGGTGGACGACACTTTCATCCTAGCACCATAGTACATGAGAATAATGCCTGTTTGATAAACTGAAGCTTGTGATAAACTGAAGTTTGTGTGACTGACTTTGGCTGTGCGCTGCACATATTCTGTGTGTGTTTTGCCAATATAACCAAATAGATTGCTTATGCTATGCTTTGCGTAAAATAAATATATATATATTGTTCATCAGAGTTTGTGTGTGCTTTCTGTGTGCCTACCTCCGACGAACCTTAAGAAGATTTCACACAACAGGAAGGAATGACCAAAACATTCTCTTTAGAGTATTTTAATGAGTCCTATGTAGAACTACCTTATGACAAAATAATTTTCCTTTTTCAGGTGTTTTGTCACATTTCTTTTGTTACTATTGTTTATTTTAATAAGTGTTATTTATAACCTTCATGCTTTGTGATGTCATTAATGACCTTCTTCACCTTCTTCTGATGTTTCTGATTCAGACAAACATTTTATGGTTTGGTAGTTATGTGTGTTGTGGCTCGTTGTGCTGGTAGTACGATTCTCCCTTTGGGTTCCAGAGGTTCTGGGTTCAATTCCTGAACAAACCCTAGTGCAGAAGATGAACTTCAGCATGATGTGTGACTGCTGTAACCCCACATCTTCACTTGCTTCTCCTTGATGCCTCAACATCACCTTCAGGACTGGCTGGTGTCCTTCATGTGAAGTGGAAGTTCCTCCTTCTTTAAAAGGGTTTCATTTGGGGGCAGCTGTCCTTCAGACAACAGCTCGTCTCTGTTGTCATTGACAGAGTTTTCTTACTCCACCATGGACAGAAATGAACCACACAAGAGTCAGTCTGCCTTTTCAGTCTTTGCAAAGGGGGAGAGCCGGTACCGCTGTTTACACAGAAGTACATCCGAGCAGCTCCGCCTTCCTGCTTGTTGCTACTTGTTTTTAGAAACAGCGCGGTTACATGATATGGAGCAAAAGTTTTTACTTGCGTGCAATAATCAGACATGTACAAGAAAACTTGTTGGACCAGTTTCCTGATGAAGCCGTTGGTTTCAGGAACGTTCTGTTCTCAGGTGTGTTCCTGTTGTTTTTTTCCTGCAGCTTGTGAAACATTTTAAAAATACTGACAGTGGGAAAACACAGCAGAAGACGATCATGTGACCACAGAAACAACATTTGAAACAGGAGGTCCTGCTGCTACTGCTCCAGCGTGGATCTGATGAAGGAGGATTATTTCAATATCATTCCAGGTGGAAAACAGGCCGGTAGGTCCAGCAGACTTCCTCTAGATCTACCACCATCGCTGACTGTCAGTCTGATAGCAGGTCATGTGACCACAGGTCCCTGCAGAGCTCTGCTGGTCCTGGTTTCAGCTCTGGCAGCTCATTTGATGATTTGAGACCTCTGAGACTGAAACTGAGTTAAAGAAAAAGGAAAAACTCATCACATTTATAAATAAAAGCAGAGATTAAGTCTTTATCATTTCTTACAGAAAACTTGAAAAATTAAAATGTTCATTTTGAAAATATGTATTTTAACTAATAAGTATTATAGTAGAGTTGTTTCCAGGATAAGATGAGAATTTATTTGAACAAGTATTTTTGCATCATTATTTTGTTTCTGCTTCCCAAAAGGACTTAGTACCAAAAACAACACGTCTTTAAATCCCCCAGATGGGACCTGAAAATATCATTAATAAAGTGAAAAACCAACATAGAGTCAGTCAGAGTCAGAGTCAGAGTCAAATTTATTTTCAATTCTACTACATGTGAGACACATACAGAGAATCGAAATTACGTTACTCTCAAACCCTCTGTGCTACACAATAAATAAATTTTTAAACACAAAGTGCAAATTAGAAGAGACTTAGAGAATTAGAAGAAACAAGTTGTGACATGACATTTGTACAACAGTTTTTCGGTCTGATTAAAGTGACCTGGTGCAAAGACGGCAGTCCAGTTCTGCTAAAAGTTCCTGATGCAGATACAGAGGTCAGAGTGAGTGAGGGGGGGGCAGGGAGGGAAACGGAGGAAGAGCAGGGAGAGTGTTCAGCGTCCTGACAGACAAGGAGACAAACATGACAAGGAGAGCTGGGGCCTGTAGGGGGCGTCCACCCTGCAAATGCCAGTTTGTCAATGTTTTTAATGCACCATGACCATATATAGATGAATATATATATATATACAACAGAGAGCACTGGGATGTGTAGGGAGCGCCCACAATACATGTACCAGCTGCTCTTTTTAATGCACCCAAATACATTAACAAAGGAACGGAGGGAGGAAGTGGAAGAAAAAAAAAACAAGTGTTTGTGTATATAAATGTATATAGATATATGTAACAAAAAAATAAAAAAATATATAAATAAAAAATTGAGAGAACAATGGGCCAGGTGGGGTGAGGGGGTCACATGAGGGAACATGTGCTGGACGGCCCCGGCAGATCACTGGGTGCCTGGGGATCCGGCCCGCGCTCCTACTGTCTGGGTCTTGTCCTGCGGGGGAGGTGCCTGGGTCTCGGGGGGGCCGGGGCTACTCCTTGGCTGCGACGCCTGGTACCGGGGTCCGACTGCTGGGGGGGGCCCCCTGGTTGGAAGTGGTGTGGTGGCAGATCGCCGTCCGGGTGTGTTGGGATGTGTTGGCGGGCTCCTTTTCCCTGGCCTGACTGACAGTCTGATAGCAGGTCATGTGACCACAGGTCCCTGCAGAGCTCTGCTGGTCCTGGTTTCAGCTCTGGCAGCTCATTTGATGATTTAAGACCTCTGAAACTGAAACTGAGTTAAAGAAAAAAGGAATAAATCATCACGTCTATAAATAAAGGCAGAGATTAAGTCTTTATCATTTCTTACAGAGAACTGGAAAAATTAAAATGTTCATTTTGAAAATATAATAAAGGTGATGGAGACACAGACGGGTGATGGGTGGAGTCTTTACTACAGTCAGTCTGTGTCAATAGGTGTGTCTAAGATCTTAGAAAAGTTAAAGAGGAAGTAAAACTAACAAAACGTATCTGACATAAAAGGGTTGAAGCTGCCGGTGAGGTGAGACCCGAGGACGAAGGACAGCTGCTGTTAACCGGATCAATACTTCAAACTTTATTTCACTCTTCAACTTTGTCTTTTGACTCAAACACGTGAAGGTAGAAACTTCTGCTCACTTCTGATTTACCTGCAGACTTTGATCAATCTTGTGTCTGAAGACAAAACTACATGATTGGTAGATGACAGTATTTTTATTGGTTTTATTATTGATCAAAAACGCCGTGCTGAACAGTTAATGATCAGTTTTCTTCATAAAACAAACTTTGTGGTTTTTTATTTCCTGGAGTGAAGCTGTCGTCTCCAGCATTAAAGTCAGACTGCTGTTTCCTGTGGAGCCTTTCAAAATAAAGTGTGGTTCCTGGAAGAAGTTGTTCTTTGCTGCTTGTGTAACTGTTGTGTGATGAGGCTTTAAAAGGAGGAAATGTGTCTCTGCAGGACAGTTTGACCTTTGAGCTTCTTCACATTTACAGTAACCAGACTGACGTAGAGGCCGAGTCTCCTTCAGTTTGTTCAAGATTTTCAACTTTGTGTTTCTGCAGTAAAAACTCTGTTGTTGACAGAATTATATGTTTTTAATCTTTGAACAGAAATCCAGAAAAGGCCCTGAGTGAAGCTTCAAAGCAGGTAGGATCAGCAGATCCGGCTGTAGAAGAGACTTCCTCAACCTCCCACTGTTTCCTGACTGCATTCAAGTGACACTGATATAAAAACAACAGAGAGGAGCAAACCAGTGCAGGAGCAGCTGGTCTTTGTACAACACCAGTGATGTGTGTTTCCTCTGCAGATGAAGGTGTGTGTGTGAGCTGATGTGCACGTGAATTCAGCAGAATGGACCAGTGTGAGGACAGAGAGGACGGAGTCCGTCCCTCTAAAACCCCTCTGTGTGGGGAACATGAGAGTCGGAGCAAAGCTCAGAGGTGAGACGAGCATCTCCAACTGTCCACGACTCTTCTGCATGTCAGAGCTGAAAACTCACATCAGCAAACGTCATTATTACAGGAATGAACCTGGACCTGGACCTGGACCTGGACCTGGACCTGGACCTGGACCTGGACCTGGACCTGGACCTGGACCTGGACCTGGACCTGGACCTAAACCTGAACCCAGCTGTCTGTCCTTGAAGAGCAACTCATCAAAGGACCAGATTTTAACCTTTAAAGGAGACCAACGTTCTGCTGTAAAGAGGTGAGTGTATCTAAACTCTGCCAATGATTTATGTTCAATACTTTTAAAATAGACTAAATATTTTTATATTTTATTATTTATTATTCATAAAAACAGAAAATGTGAACTTTGAACTCTTCATTCTTCCATCAGGGTCCATCAGAAAAGAGACTCTCTTGAACATGGATCCAGGTCAAAGAAGCGGTTTATTGACTTTAAAGGAGACCAACTGTCTTCTTCAGAGAGGTGAGATGTATTTAAATGTATTAAATGTATTTAAATCAGTCCTCATGTTAGGGAATGTCCACATGTTTCTTCTTGAGTAGATCCATGTGGTCCTGGACCCCTGTGGTCCTCCATCACCTGATGGTGATCTGAGCTTCCTCCTCATAGATCTTCATCTCCTGTCATGAGCTTTTTCCTCTGTTTGAAACATCTGGAGGTCTTACCTTCCAGAGGACTGATCCTGATGATGCTCCAGAGTTAATCAGCTGGTTTATGTCTCCATCAGTTGTCCATGTTCTAGATGTTGTTGTAACTTTTCTTGGAGCAGAATTGGATCTTGTAAATCTGTGAATCAGCAGAGCTCTCATTAAGGTCACATGTACGTTCTCAGTGGGACCAGCAGGACCAGTAAACCTTCACCACCACAGCCAGTCCTCTGATTGACTGTCCTCATCCAAACATGTCTTCATGGACCTTCAGCTTGTGTTTGTCTCTGTGTGGACAGACATGATGTGAGCTAATTCTTCATGATTCCTCCACAGAGTGGACCAGCAGAGCTCAGAGCCTCCCAGTGGTCCGTCTGTCCAGCAGCATCAAACACAGCTGGACTCCATATTTCTGGTCTGTACATTAACAACAACTGCTTCTCCATCTGTTCTGCTGGTGTTCATCTCCAGCTGCTCATTGTAGACCAGTGGACTGTCAGTCTGTCCAACATGGATCTGATTTTTGTCTCCATGGTTTCAGTCTGATTGTGTCATTCATGTGGTCTTCTGTTCCAGGTGCTGGAGAACAACATTGTCATGTTTGTGAAGAACGAGCTGAAGAAGATCCAGAGGGTTCTGAGTCCAGATTACCCAGAATCCCTGGAGAATCTGTTGGAGGGTGAGGATGAAGAACAGAGGAGGAGCAGAGAGGCATTTGTGAAGATCACAGTGAACTTCCTGAGGAGAATGAAGCAGGAGGACCTGGCTGAGCGTCTGCAGAGCAGTAAGAGGATTTCTCTGAACATTCAATCTGCTGGATAAATGACCCAGAAAGTCTCAGGAGAGGAAAAACATTCACAGATCAGACACACCATTAAAACCACTGAGAGATGAAGTGAGGAACCAGCACCCCCTACAGGAGCATCCTGCCTGTATGGGACGGCAGTGGACCTCAATAAATATGTTTAACCCACCAACACCACCAGATAACTGGAAGATTTTAGTCATGGTTTTCCTCTTCCAGGAATCCTGGTGAACTCCAGATTGTCCTGATGGTTCTACAGATTATTGATCAGATCATCTTCTGGTGTTTTCAAATCCTAAACCTGGAAATTCCACATCACAGAGACCCACAACAACAACAAGAACACAACAACCCACAAACCCACACCCCATCTGGGCTCTACTGCCAACATCCTGGTCTTAGAAACTCCAGATTGTCTTGATGTAAACTTTATAAAACACTAAATTCTTTTCTTTATTCCTCTTTCATTCAGGTACTTTTGCTGCAGTTTGTCAAAAGCGACTGAAGTCTCAGCTGAAGGAGAAGTACCAGTGTGTGTTTGAGGGGGTTGTTAAAGCAGGAAACCCAACCCTTCTGCAGCAGATCTACACAGAGCTCTACATCACAGAGGGAGGGACTGGAGAGGTCAACCATGAACATGAAGTCAGACAGATTGAAGCAGCATCCAGGAGACCAGACAGAGCAGAAACCACCATCAGACAGGAAGACGTCCTGAAACTCCCACCTGGAAGAAAAGAACCAATCAGAACCGTGATGACGAAGGGAGTGGCCGGCATCGGGAAAACCGTCTTAACACAGAAGTTCACTCTGGACTGGGCTGAAGGCAGAGCCAACCAGGACATCCAGTTCATGTTTCCATTCACCTTCAGAGAGCTGAATTTGCTGAAAGAGAGAAAGTTCAGCTTGGTGGAACTTGTTCATCACTTCTTTACTGAGACCAAAGAAATCTGCAGCTTTGAAGACTTCCAGGTTGTGTTCATCTTTGACGGTCTGGATGAGTGTCGACTTCCTCTGGACTTCCACAACAATGAGATCCTGACTGATGTTGCAGAGTCCACCTCAGTGGACGTGCTGCTCACAAACCTCATCAGGGGGAACCTGCTTCCTTCTGCTCGTCTCTGGAACACCACACGACCTGCAGCAGCCAATCAGATCCCTCCTGAGTGTGTTTCCATGGTGACAGAAGTCAGAGGGTTCACCAACCCACAGAAGGAGGAGTACTTCAGGAAGAGGTTCAGAGATGAGTCCAGCATGATCATCTCCCACATCAGGGCATCACGAAGCATCCACATCATGTGCCACATCCCAGTCTTTTGCTGGATCACTGCTACAGTTCTGGAGACAGTCCTGGAAACCAGAGAGGGAGGAGGTCTGCCCAAGACCCTGACTGAGATGTACATCCACTTCCTGGTGGTCCAGACCAAACTGAAGAAGGTCAAGTATGACGGAGGAGCTGAGACAGATCCACACTGGAGTCCAGAGAGCAGGAAGATGATGGAGTCTCTGGGAAAACTGGCTTTCGAGCAGCTGCAGAAAGGAAACCTGATCTTCTATGAGTCAGACCTGAGAGAGTGTGGCATCGATATCAGAGAAGCTTCAGTGTACTCAGGAGTCTTCACACAGATCTTTAAAGAGGAGAAACACATGTACCAGCACAAGGTGTTCTGCTTCATCCATCTGAGTGTTCAGGAGTTCCTGGCTGCTCTTCATGTCCATTGGACCTTCATCAACTCTGGAGTGAACCTATTGGAGGAACAAAAAAACAACTTCAGATGGCTTAAAAAAAGAGAAGAGACTGTCTTCTATCAGACTGCTGTGGACAAGGCCTTACAGAGTCCAAGTGGACACCTGGACTTGTTTCTCCGCTTCCTCCTTGGTCTTTCGCTGGAGACCAACCAGACTCTCCTACGAGGTCTGTTGAAACCAAAACAAGGAAGTTCACAGAACAATCAGGAAACACTTGGATACATCAAGAAGAAGATCAGTGAGGATCTGTCTGCAGAGAAAAGCATCAATCTGTTCCACTGTCTGAATGAACTGAATGAAGGTTCTCTGGTGGAGGAGGTCCAACAGTCCCTGAGGTCAGGACGTCTCTCCACAGAAAAACTGTCTCCTGCTCAGTGGTCAGCTCTGGTCTTCATCTTACTGTCATCAGAAGAAGATCTGGAAGTGTTTGACCTGAAGAAATACTCTGCTTCAGAGGAGGTTCTCCTGAGGCTGCTGCCAGTGGTCAAAGCCTCCAAGAAAGTTCTGTGAGGACAAACACAGACACATCTGTTTTAATTACATCAAATGTTGTGTTCATGGAGAAAATCAGTTCAGTTCACTGTTCAGCTGAGTTCAGGTTCATGTAGGACCAGTTCTCAACAATAATTCATCTCAGGAAACTTTACATGAAGACGAATGCAGCGATCACTTTGATCAAGACTGTAGTGCAGCAATACTTAATGATCAATAGTTGAATTAATCAGTCTGTAGTCCTGAGTCCGTAGTTCAGAGTATCTGAGTGACGGTGCCGCTGCAAACCCAGCCAGAACCTTGTCCATCCTGCTCAGCATGACTGAGCCACAGCTCACAGCCAGTGGATCCTGGTTCTGAGGGGAGGTGACTGATGACGTGGGGCTCGTTACTCTCTCACTGCCATCACTCAAAGCCTCCAGTGGCTACGTGGTGTTCAGCTGGTCTGTTACGGTTGTAGCTGCTGCTGAAGTTTGACTGTGTAGACATTTATCTGCATAGAAGGACTTCGTCACCACTTCAGGTACCTCATCTCCAGGATGGAGGCTGTCCAGCACATGTCTCTGCAGGTCATAGGTCACCCAGCAGGGACTGCAGGTCGGGTCAAAGGGAAGTACCTTCCACTGATGTCCTTCAGGAGGACGATGGGTCTGCAGATCCCACCACAGAAACCTCAGCAGGGACTTATCTTCTGAGAGCAGCTTCTTCATTTGAATACACTCAACTGCAGACTCAGCTTAGGTCAAACACACAGACGTGTAACTGACTGTCCATCACCACGGAAACAGCCAGCAACAGTCCTCAGGAAAGACAAACAAGTGTGAATACAAACACTTTCACATTTTACCACCTATATAAATAATATAATGATGGTGTATAATAAAGAGTTGATTGTTGAAGCACTAATATTGACAGCAGTTTTTATTCATAAATGTAAAAACACTCATGTAGACGTGAACTGTATCGAACAGCTCTGAGCTGTTGGCGGTGCAGCGATCTGATTGTTTAGTTCACCTGTCACTCAGCAGACCTTTGAACAGGGATGTTTTAGGATTTTAAAGTGTGTTAGTGTGAAGTTCATATGAGGGTCCATGTCTGTTCTGCATTAGACATCAGTCACCGCGTTCTGTTGGAGAATCAGTTGGTTTCTGATGGTTTTACAGGACTAGTTGGACCAACAACTGAATTTATCAGTATTTATTTAAATTATATGATTTATTCATTTTGTTGAATGACATAATCAACTTTTAAATTATCTCATTATTTCCCTTTTCTCTCCTCTGCAGGTTGAGTGGCTGTAACCTCTCAGAGGAGGTCTGTGCAGGTCTGTCCTCAGTTCTCAGCTCTCAGTCCTCCAGTCTAACAGAACTGGACCTGAGTAACAACCACCTGCAGGATTCAGGACTGAAGAAGCTGTGTCCTGGACTGGAGAGTCCTCACTGTAAACTGGAGTCTCTCAGGTCAGAATCCCTCAAGTGTTGAACTGCTGACCGTTATAACTGTGGTTTATGTTGAATCCAAGGGGATGGTACCGACTGTCCAGACCACTGCAGCTGCTGCAAGTTGTGACGGCGCTGCAGTCTGTAGTCCTGAGCCGGTAGTTCAGAGTATCTGAGTGATGGCACCGCTGCAAACCCAACCAGAAACTTGTCCATCCTGCTCAGCATGACTGAGCCACAGCTCACAGCCAGTGGATCCTGGTTCTCAGGGGAGGTGACTGATGACGTGGGGCTCGTTACTCTCTCGCTGCCGTAACTCAAAGCCTCCAGTGGCTACGTGGTGTTCAGCTGGTCTGTTATGGTTGTAGCTGCTGCTGAAGTTTGACTGTGTAGACATTTATCTGCATAGAAGGACTTCGTCACCACTTCAGGTACCTCATCTCCAGGCTGGAGGCTGTCCAGCACATGTCTCTGCAGGTCATAGGTCACACAGCAGGGACGGCAGGTCGGGTCAAAGGGAAGTACCTGCCACTGATGTCCTTCAGGAGGACGATGGGTCTGCAGATCCCACCACAGGAACCTCAGCAGGGACTTATCTTCTGAGAGCAGCTTCTTCATTTGAATACACTCAACTGCAGACTCAGCTTAGGTCAAACACACAGACGTGTAACTCCAAAGTTACCAAACCAAAACTAATCACCTGTCATTCAGCAGACCTTGGAACAGGGACGTTTTAGGATTTTAGAGTGTGTTAGTGTGAAGTTCATGTGAGGGTTCATGTCTGACCTGCATTAGACATCAGTCATCGCGTTCTGTTGGAGAACCAGTTGGTTTCTGATGGTTTTACGGGACTAGTTGGGCCAACAAGTTGAATTTATCAGTATTTATTCAAATCAAAAAAATATTTATTTCTTTAATGACATAATCAGCATTTTAAAAAACTTCATTGTTTCCCCTTTTCTCTCCTCTGCAGGTTGAGTGGCTGTAACCTCTCAAAGAAGGTCTGTGCAGGTCTGTCCTCAGTTCTCAGCTCTCAGTCCTCCAGTCTGACAGAACTGGACCTGAGTAACAACCACCTGCAGGATTCAGGACTGAAGAAGCTGTGCCCTGGACTGGAGAGTCCACACTGTAAACTGGAGTCTCTCAGGTCAGAATCCCTCAAGTGTTGAACTGCTGACCGTTATAACTGTGGTTGATGTTGAAGGATTGTTGGAAAGAGAATTGTAATAGTTGTAACTGGGTTCAGATCGGGTTGAAGCCTGCAGACAGTCGTCACAACTGTGTTGGTGATGATGAGGAGAAGGGCTCCACCAAGTCCAAATACATTTCTATTTGTACTTTAGTCAGTTTCAAGTTATTTCAATGATCGTTGGTGTTTTTTTTTTCTTTCTTTAACTGAAGAGCATCAACAAATTTGTCCACATGTGAACATCTCTAAACTCCTTTCTAATCTAATCTTTTCTTTATCAATAAAAGTTCTCAATTAAGACTTTTATGTCAGGCTTTGAAATGTTTCCTATTTAATATTGAATTAGTTTCCCTAAAATGATCCAACTGGAAAACAAATAAGTGTCCAGTGGTGACCAACCTCAGCAGCAGAAGTGTCTCTTCTTCTAACCTGGACTCAGTCTGTCTTGACGTCAACAAGGTTCTGGACTGATTCAGATTCTGTCATTGATCCATTTCTGATGATTGAATGGTAACAAGTCAGTGATCGAGGTGAACTTTTATTCAGAGTTAACACAAGTGACAGAAATCAACATCATGAGAACAATTAATTGATTCCATGTTTGTTATGTGGAGTTGAAACCAGCAGCGATGATGTGACATCATCCATGAGGTCTCGGTGGACCGCTGTGGTGCAGCTGAGTGAAAGGTAGAAGAGAAAACCAGGATCTAGATGAACGTGGACTTTCTCTTAAAGATGGTCCAGAATGAAGTGGATGATGACGCATCGACGGAGCATTCAGCATCACCACTAGAACAAAAACATGGAAAAGATTTTAATGAACATTTCAGACCAAACGACGTCCCTGGAAACACGAACGCTGTTTGGTTGAGAAAATAGTCCCAAAGTAAAATGTTTATTTCCCTGAAATGAACCTCACTAACGTGACCTTTAACCACAGCTGACTTATCTGACTATAAAACTAACTAAAGTGTTGAGGACAGACACGTCAACCATGGAGTGTGATGTCACATGTCCAGGTCACATGATGTTCTTCACACGTCTCTCTCCATGTCTGGATGCTGTCGGCCTCAGCAGCAGTGGGACTGTCTGTATGTTGATGTTCATCCACCAGTTTAGTTCAGACTGAAACGTCCCAACAACATTAGTCTGATTGGGGTGAATTCCAGTGTTTATGCTGATCCTCTGACTGGTCCTTCAGCGCCACCATCAGGTGAACACGAGGACAGAGTCGGCTTCAGTTTCAGAGCAGTTCTCTCAGAGTATCTGCATGTGTGTTGTGTTGTGTGTCTGCAGGCTGTCAGGCTGTCTGCTCACGTCGGACGGCTGTGCTTCTCTGGTCTCAGCTCTGAGCTCCAACCCCTCCCATCTGAGAGAGCTGGACCTGAGCTACAACCATCCAGGAGAGTCAGCAGTGAAGCTTCTGTCTGCTGGACTAGAGGATCCACGCTGGAGACTGGACACTCTCAGGTATGGACACAGCTGCTGCAGACTCCCGGTGTCTGATGGAGGAGGACGTCTCTGTCCTTCAGTCACATCTGTCATTGTGTAAAGCTCAGTAAGCTTCTACCTCCTCTAAGATAATGATGATGGAGCAACACAGATGAAACCAAGTGAAAAGAACCGCTTCAAACTGTGCTGGAACGTGACGACCACAGGACAGGACTTTAGAGATGCATTGTGTGAGAGTGTGGGACGGTTCCTTCATCAGTGTAGAACAATGTGTGTGTGAGAGCCATGAAATGTCCATGTTTGCTGAGAGAGACTGTGCTGGTCTGACCCTCCTCCTCCTTTTAGGGCGGAGCCTGCTGGACCACGATGGTTGAGACCAGGTCTGAGGAAGTGTAAGTGTGTTTTGATTTAATTCACACATTCAACCATCTTCACACGGTCACATCACTCATTCATGAGTCCATTGATGATTAATGACAGATCAATAATAACTGCAGCTGGGTGGTGTTTGTTCTCTCCATCAGATTCCTGTCAACTCTCCATCGACACAAACACAGTCCACAAACACATCAAACTGTCTGACAACAACAGGAAGATGATGTATGTGGAGGAGGATCAGTCGTATCCTGATCATCCAGACAGGTTTAATCTCTGTAAGCTGCTGTGTAGAGAAGTTCTGACTGGTCGCTGTTACTGGGAGGTCCAGTGGAGCGGAGATGTTTCTATATCAGTGAGTTACAGAAGAATCAGAAGGAAAGGAAACTCTGGGGACTGTGTGTTTGGATGGAACGATCATTCCTGGAGTCTGAACTGCTTTGCTGATGGTCGGTACTCTGTCTGGCACAATGACAGAGAAACATCTTCATCCTCCTCTTCATCAGTCTCTGAAAGAGTAGCCGTGTATGTGGACGTTCCTGCTGGAACTCTGTCTTTCTACAGCGTCTCCTCTGACGGACTGATCCACCTTCACACCTTCAACACCACGTTCACTGAACCTCTTTATCCTGGGTTCAGGTTCTGGTTCGGGTCCTGTTCTGGTTCTTCAGCATCTCTGTGTTCAGTTTAGTATCAGGAGTCTCCTCCTGTCAGAGAAACTGTCTCTGTTGGACAGATAGTTCAGTCTCTACATGTCTGTCTCTGTTTTCATCAGAACACATCAATCAAATGTTTGTCAAACGGTTCTGAATGATTCCTTAGAAACTTCTTCCTCTTCCGGTCCTTTAACGATGGAAGCTGCCGTTATTCCAGGATCCACATGTTGTTTTTCCGTCAGTTTCCTGTCAGAGCTTCCCAGTGAACACCAGCATGTTGTTTCTCTGCAGCTTAGTTCAGCTGAGATCATTCAGTTGGTGTCAGCTGCAGTTAGTTTGCTGCACATGTGACAAACGGTGACATCAGAGAGGAACCACTGAGCTGCAATCAGCCCAGATGACGTTCCAGCTGCTGACAGATCCGAGCACAGGTCTGTAGTGCAGCCAGGGTTCATCCTGGTCTGTATTCACACCAATTCTTTTTCCAACCATGACACCACTACTGGACTGTCAGTTTTCTGTCGTGGTCGAGTGTTTGTTTTATCTGTATCACCCAGATGAATCAAATGATCCATCCGTTATCTAGAACTGCTTCTTCATGTTCAGGGTCACGGGGGTCGGCCTTGTTGGTGTTAAACTGAACTGTGATGATGTTTATGTCCATTTGTCAGTAGAAGCAGAACTCAACAACAGTAATGTGCTTATATGGTTCCTAGACTGAGAAGAACTGGACAGAACCTCCTGACGTCGTCTGTAACCTTGTTTTCACTTCTCATTTTCTCACTTAATGATTCAGTGAGTCAAGAAAACTGTTTTGAAAAAGGATGGGGTTCTTTTGTGCTTCATCCACTGAATACAACTTCTTCCAAATCTATATTTCTGTAAATTACCAAATATAAGCAGTTGTTGTCCTCCGTCCAAAGCTGTTTCAGCATCTGGAGCGCAGACTTCAGCTCAGTGAGGTGCTTTTGTGGATAACTGAACAATATTAAACTGTTTATGATGTGGTCACATGAGTGTTGGTTTGTCTTTAAGACACTTAGATAAATCTCAGTCTGGTTGCTGCCATCTCGTCCATCAATATCAACACCAACTACTGTCGATAGATGCAAGAGGGGAACAATTCCTGGTGTCAGCTTCCATAGAAGCTGACTGGAATGTTTTTATGACCAAATAAATGTTGGAAACAGGCCATGAAGTCTCCTCCTGTCAACAGTATATTGTGTCTTATGACACTGTTGCAGTGACTGAACAAAGACTCCTGTACAACAGTTGCTTTTATATACTTTTAGACATTTCCAAAGTTCAAATGTCTTCCGTTGGTTCGTAGATGAGCCATGTTGGAGTCTCATCATAGGATGGATATAGTTATTGTTGTGGGAATGATCTCTGTTAAATAAATACGGTACAGGAGAGCTCTGTTTAATGAAGTTTATTAAGCTGTACAGCTGAGAGTCACACAGTTGAACACAGTCAGCAGAGTGAGTCCACCTTGATTTTCTTACACACAGTTCTTATACACGTGTACGTCCTTGTACACTATCAGGGTTTTGTTCTCTCCCACCCAGACCAGTTCCCCCTTTTCTGCATATCTGCAACAGCTGCTTGACTTATGGCTACTTCTGCAAAACATCTCCATAATTGGTTAGTACAGGATAGTAGTCAAAGTCACATTTATTGTCAATTCTACCACATGTGAGGTGCATACAGAGAATCAAAATGACATTACACTCAAACCCTCTGTGCTACACAATAAATACACTAAACACAGTGCAAATTTAAAATCTAAAAGAAACAAGTAATAACATGATGCTGGGTTTGAGAACCAAGGGCAAAAAAAAATGAATAAGCTGGAAGAGTGTTCAGCTTCTTGATGGCCTCGTGGATGAAGCTGTCCTTCAGTCGGCAGGTTCTGGCCCAGAGGGTCCGCAGCCTTCTCCCTGATGGCAGCAGACTGAAGAGGTTGTGTGATGGGTGGGTGGGGTGTCACACAAGTCTGAGGACTTTGTGAGTCAGACGGCTGCTGTAAATGTCCTGAAGTGAGAGGAGTCTTCTTGGCTGCTCTCACTACGTGTTGGAGAGACTTGCGGACGGATGCGGTGCAGGGTCCGTACCACACGGTGATGCAGCTCGTCAGGATGCTCTCAATGGTTCCTCTGTAGAAGGTGTACATGTTGTCAAAGGTGAGTGCTCAAACAGCAGAGACATAGTGGAAGAGTACTGAGTGTACAATGAACAACTAACAGAAAATAATAAAAGACCACATAATATATATATATATATATATATATATATATATATATATATATATATATATATATATATATATCCAGTCAGGTTCTATGGAAACTGACACCAAAAATTGTCCCCGTTTTGCATCTATTGAGAGTAGTTGGTGTTGATATTGATGGATGATTTGTACGGATGAGATGGCAGCAACCAGACTGAGATTTATATATATATATATATATATATATATATATATATATATATATATATATATTCCCTTACAATTCCCCCTTTTTGATTAATCAATTTCTCATTAATCACACTAAAAAACAAATAAAGTTAACACAGCACAAGAAGCTTCATTCAAACACAGTTAAATATATATATATATATATATATATATATATATATATATATATATATATATATATATATATATATATATATATATATATATATATATATATATATATATATATATATATCCAGTCAGGTTCTATGGAAACTGACACCAAAAATTGTCCCCGTTTTGCATCTATTGAGAGTAGTTGGTGTTGATATTGATGGATGATTTGTACGGATGAGATGGCAGCAACCAGACTGAGATTTATATATATATATATATATATATATATATATATATATATATATATATATATATATATATATATATATATTCCCTTACAATTCCCCCTTTTTGATTAATCAATTTCTCATTAATCACACTAAAAAAGAAATAAAGTTAACACAGCACAAGAAGCTTCATTCAAACACAGTTAAATCCTTTCCATATGTGTCATACTCAAAGTCCTCATCAGCATCCCCAAGGAATCTGTGTGAACAACTTATTGTCCTACATAATCATATGATGAGATCCTCCCCGCTCAATGGCACGCATCTCAAGCCTCGAAACATAGGATGACGCAACACCCACAGAGTCTCAGCGCTGCTACAGAGGCTATAAGAGAACAAAGGACTAAAATGATCAAAGGTTACCACTTTCCAAACATATTATCCAGCCAACCCCACATAGAGTCATCTATGCCATAATCCTCTGCCAGTTAATCCCAAAGGGACCGTTCACACCAGTTTGGTAAATACTGGTTAAGATGCACAAATGGACCGTTCACACCAGTGTAAGTACGTACAGGTAGAGATGCTGTGCAGCTTTACTTTCACCTGTGGTGAAACCAATTCACCAGTTACGTTCTAGTTGTTCCCTCTTCTTCTCTGAATGCAGTACACTTAATGAACCGCGTGAAATATTTTCAAGCTGATGACACAGAACTGTTAATACAGACTGGATGTTTATTCCTGGTTGGCCAGATATCTGACAAGTTCCACTGAGACTTGAACTCAGATTACTGGAGTCAAAGGCCAGAGTTATAACCATTTCACCATGGTCTGCTGTTGCTATGGTTACCTGTCTCACGTAACCTGCTCTAACGTGAGGTAAGACGGTTGGAGATACAGTTCTGACCCTACTTGGAAAAAAGTTACCGTTGAGTTTATTCTTCTCATCCTGCATCTTCATCCATCTCTCAGAGCTGGACCACTGATCAACCATCACTAGCTCGGAATGCTTGGAAAGGATCTGCAGAGAGGAGAGGTCCTTTTTGTTCATTTATTTGTCCTTTAACATATTAACATGTTAATAAACTGTTAAAAATAAATAAAGTAAAAAATAAATCAACAAATCTGCTGTGACAAATTGATTTTCCTTATTCAGGTGTTTAATCAAATTTCTGTTCTTACTATTGTTTTTTTTAATGTACTATTTATCAACTCTCTCCTCTCACTTCCTTACTCTGATTCTTACTCAATCGCTCTCCGTCTCGTCGCCTTTTCTGGTTTTCTGTTCAAAGATTAAAAACATACAATTCTGTGAACAACAGAGTTTTTACTGCAAAAACACAAAGTTGAAAATCTTGAACAAGCTGAAGGAGCCTCTACGTCAGTCTGGTTACAGTAAATGTGAAGAAGCTCAAAGGTCAAACTGTCCTGCAGAAACACATTTCCTCCTTTTAAAGCCTCATCACACAACAGTTACACAAGCAGCAAAGAACTTCTTCCAGGAACCACACTTTATTTTGAAAGGCTCCACAGGAAACAGCAGTCTGACTTTAATGCTGGAGACGACAGCTTCACTCCAGGAAATAAAAAACCACAAAGTTTGTTTTATGAAGAAAACTGATCATCAACTGTTCAGCACGGCGTTTTTGATCAATAATAAAACCAATAAAAATACTGTCATCTACCAATCATGTAGATTTGTCTTCAGACACAAGATTGATCAAAGTCTGCAGGTAAATCAGAAGTGAGCAGAAGTTTCTACCTTCACGTGTTTGAGTCAAAAGACAAAGTTGAAGAGTGAAATAAAGTTTGAAGTAACGATCCGGTTAACAGCAGCTGTCCTTCGTCCTCGGGTCTCACCTCACCGGCAGCTCTCAAACCTGTTATGTCAGATACGTTATGTTCAATTTACTTTCACTTTGTCCATGAGCTCACGTCCGGTCGAGTGCACTGACGGCTGCGTCGTGCACGTTCAGCGTGATGCGGCAGCCTCTGGCCACGCATGATGGAGGTCTTTGGAGACAAAAGGAGGGACAACTGGACAGAAAAGACAGAAAAGAGTAAGAGGCATACATAGGTGCATTTGCAAGGTTTGTATCATCACTGGTTGACAGTTTCATAGAAACATATTTGTGTCTTAACCATCCATCCATCCATTTTCTACACCCGCCTACTCCGTTGCAGGGTCACGGGGTTTGTCGGAGCCGATCCCGACGCATTGCAGGGGAAAGGCAGGGCTACACCCTGGCAGGTGGAGAATCCATCGCAGGGCCACAAACAAAAACAGACAAACAAGCATGCAAAGATGAAACTGATGTTTTCTTTATAAAGCTGATTAACAGCTTTGTTAAGATCTGCAATGTGAGGATCCACCAGATCACTGGACTGATGCAACAATGCACGAGCCTGAAATCCCTTCAGGAGACTGATGCTGGTGTCTCTGATGGTCTAGTGGTCAGGAGTTGGCTCGCTCACCACCACGGCTCTGGTTCAATTCCCAGTCAGGGAAGAAAAGTATGTATGTTTGTCTTTATATATGTATATATTTAGATGTAAGTGTATACATGCACATACACATGTACACTCCACCCACCACAGACTGGAACATTTTGTCCGTTTGCTTGTTTCCTGTCTCTACTTGTGTTGTGTCATCTTACTTCGCATCACAAACTCTGATTAAACGGATCATTTTTACTGGTTGTATTTTAGTTCTATTTGTTTTGTATGTTTTCAAATCTGTGAGTCCAACCACAGACAAAGACTTTCAAAATACAGGAAACCTGCATGCAGAGCATCAAGTTGCTTCAAACATCAGGCACTCAGGGGAATTAGATAAAATGGGAGAGAGCTCGCTTCTAATGTGAGAGGTAGACGGATCGATACCCTCAGCTTCCTCCTCTCACTTCCTCACTCTCAATCTCTCTCCGTCTCTCTCTCTCTTTACTGCCCTGCTCTGCTCAGCTGAAATGGTCAGAGCTTCTCAGAAGATTTGTCTCAGCTGCCATGAACAAATATACTGAATAACTAAAATCTGCAGTATGTGTAAGCATCCACAACCTCAGCAATCCAGACTTTTATTACATTTATCAAACTTCCACAGCCATGTACAGAAATACATCGGTATAAATGGATATATACTGTTGGAGCTCCAGTTTTCCACTGAGACTGTAACAGAGCAGTGTTGGGATGGATGCAAACTGTTGGGATGGATGCAAACCAGCTGAGGCAGTGATCCGGCACCTGGACTGCGTTGCTTCGGGAACTCTGTTTCTCTGTCCAGCATGTGACTAATAATAACTCTGTGCATTACTGGACAACTGAAACATGGTCTGATTAAGTTCATCAGTTAGTTGATCCAGTCAAACAGGATCCAGTCTGACATTTGCACTATAAACCTTTACAATCTCCTCAGTGTGAAAACATTGAAATAACTTTTCCAAGTACAGATGCAGCTCCGATGAAGCACTTTGGATGGTTCCCTCATCACTAACAATTCAGCTCACAATAAATATTTAGATGATCACAGACACAAACTCTCTGGATCTGAAATAAAAACAGTCTCTGAAATTTTAGAGTTTTGCAGCTGTAACATCTTTAAAATAAAAGAGTCATGAACCACACCATTCAGCTGCTGTATTAAAAATAAAAGAAAGAAACAGGACCTAACTGTTAAAGAAACGTGTGTAACAGAGCTTTTTTGAAGATCTCAGGACGTGAAGTCCTCTTGTGAAAAAAGACCTCATATGTCTGCTCTAAGTCGAGGTCGTCACTTGTGAAGCTGCGAGGCGTCACATGACCACGTTGGTTTAAAAATGATGATGTTTGGTTTTGCTCTCGTGTTGAATATCCTGTTGGAAAGGAAGGACATGACAACATCTTTCAAACGACGTACTCGCCTTCAGAAACGTGTTTTTAAACCAGACTAACTAAACAAATGTATATGTGGCAGCGTTACATCAGCGATCATCCACACAGTTCCACCAAATATACTATTGCATAGTGACCACATGGCCTAATGGACAAGGCTTATGAGTTAGGATCAGAAGGTTGAGGGGTCAAGTCCCTTTGTGGTTAATGCGAAGCAACATACTAACAGCGTCTATACACACTGACAACAATCTCCTCTACTTCTCCTTTTCTATCCCAGTCGTCTCTTAGTCCACCGTCTTGGTGATCTACAGTTCTTTGCTGCTGCAACTTGTGTCAACATGAAAACATGATGATGTAATATTGAAATAATGATAAATAAAAATGATGAAAAGTTGAGTTAGTTGGTAGAAGTGAGGTAGACCGTTATGCATCCTGGTTGAATGCATCTTCTTGCTGATAATGATGATGAGGATCCAGATTATTTGTTCCACTTAAAGTGCTTTAAGCATCTGCAAAACGCTGTGGATGGGATGTGAGTTGCTGTGTGTTACTGTGCACGCTGACATGTACAGAAATGTCACTATAGACAGATAGGAAGCACATGTGGAAAATACAGATGTGAATTAAACCACAATGTTACTACTTTGTGAGTGGAGGAAATTTGTGGTTTAAATGTGTCACCGTTAAGTTTTTGCTTGTTAAGACTTCAGTTGAAATAAATTAAATTTTATTTCTATAGCGTCTATTACAGGACAAGTTGTCTCTACGATCTTTCTGAGACCCAGAACATGACACCCGAGCGATCAGCTTCAGCAAAGGGCAGGTAAAAACACTCCTGGTGGAAGAAAATCCTTAAGCCAAATAGTGGCAAGAAAAACCCCCTTTAAGAGGGAAGAAACCTGGATCAGGACCTGGATTATCAGGGGGGACCCTCCTCCTGAAGACCAGCTGGGTAAAAAAGGAGTTACAGAGAGAGGAGAGACACAGACACACCGTCAAAGGTACAAAAGACAAGATACATAAGTACAACCATCCATCAGCAGCAGAACTAAGACTTCCATGTATACATGACTGATACCTGGTTAGTTGGTGATCCACAGAGACGAGGACTGAAGTCAGGATGTCTGCAGGTATCTAACAGAGGCATCCATACAGACAGGTGGAGGTAAACACTGGGATGGTCAGAGGGTGGGACTGCAGGTCAGTGGATCATGGTGGTGTCCCCCTGCAGCGTAGGTCTACAGCAGCAGATCTAGGATGAAGCTGTGTTGAAGACAAGCTGCTTCTTAGAAGAATTTCATCAATTACAGGTTTCGGGTGGATTCCTGCAGCATTGGTGGTATAGTGGTCAGCATG
Organism: Xenentodon cancila; assembly: GCA_014839995.1. Lineage (NCBI taxonomy): Eukaryota > Metazoa > Chordata > Actinopteri > Beloniformes > Belonidae > Xenentodon > Xenentodon cancila. The sequence goes on along the minus strand of CM026220.1, from coordinate 18,433,940 downwards.
GCTGCTTGCCAAGCAGTCGACCAGGGTTCGATTCCCAGACAATGCAGTGTCTGTGACCTCTGAATCCGTCCTCTATTGATGGAAGGTCATCAGTCTAAAAAAATGAGCTCCAACTCTGAAATACAGGGTATAGAAACAGTTTCTTTTTTCAGGACGTGAAACTCATTCCTGACGTGAAAAAAGGTGGAATTAACTTGTTTTCTATATAAGGCCAATTAAAACCAGGAAAAATATGTTTTGGAAAAAAAAAAACTTGATTTTCAAAATAAGCCTGAATGTTTACTCCCCTTTTTAATGGTGACACATTTGTCAGGAACATGCATTTGTGGGATGAGCAGCAGAGCTGAGAATGAAGGTTGGACCATGAAATATTTGTCAAATCTTCTCAGTCTCCAACAAAAGTTTACCTTTTAACATCAGAACTGCGAGCATGATTGGTCATTTCAAAATGTTTTTTGAGACAGTTATTTTCTTGGCTTTTAGTTCTAGTTGAGCTGGTTGTCAGGATTTTTATTGTAGAAACACTGTCTCACTTTTTATTTATGCTGTTGTCTTGGCTTGGGCGTGGTGGACTCAGATTCAAGCCCCACCATGGTAAATCACTGGGGGCTCCTGAGCAAGGCCCTTAACTCCCAAATGCTCCCCGGGCGCTGATGCTGCCCACTGCTCACTAGTGAAACTAGTTGATGGGTTAAAGGCAGAGGTCCAATTTTGGTGTGTATCGTACATACAGCGTGTGCATGATGTCCATACTGACAAGAATGGTAATGAAAAAAAAAAAAAAGTAATTTTTTTCCCTCATTGTTTTTTATTTTTAAACCTACCTTTAATATTTCTTTTGCATCTTGCTGTAGGTTCTATGTAAAGCAGTCTTTGGAGGTCATGAATGTCCTGTAAAACATTCACCTGGTTGAATTTTCTCTGTTTCTATTCAGTCTGGTATTTATCCAATCCCATATTTGAAAACTGTCTGCAACTTTGTCTTATCTTTTCATTAGTCTGTCCTTTAACATATAACATATCACTCATTAACAAACGGTTAAAAAATTAAGTTAAACATAATAAATGATGTTTTGACAGTCTGTTTTAATGTTGGCCATATATGATCAATTTGCAAAATAAATAACCAAATCAATTATTTTACCTCTCTTCTGTGCAGGCAGTGCTCAGCCACCTACACCTACACCTAGACCTGTTGTAGTTCCTTGTTCTTTTGGTCTGTCAAAAATGTCTCTTTTTTCAGCACAATGTTTTTGTAAGGAAGAGGAGGAAGAAAAAGAGGGTTAGTTGTGCTGCTGATAAGCTTGTATCGATGGTTGCTGTCCAGTGCTGAAATGCTGGACTCTCCCACACTCATATTTGACAGCAGGACATGGTTATTGGAGATTCTGCCTCTACACTGCAACATCCCTCCAGATTGAATCAAGATCAGCTCCTCTTGTATATTTTTATACACCAGTGCTGAACTAATCTATATTTCTTGGAAGATTGGTTTGAGTAGAAACAGAGGTCTGACCTGCGTGACCTCTGCTGGTGGACAAACATGGAATCACAAGTGCAGGTTTACATAACTTCACGTACCTTTTACTAGGTGAAAATTAAGATGGCCATCCTGTGTGATTTTACCAGTGAAGTACTTTTTAAAATAAATGGAAGGGTAAATAACATAGATTATACATAGATAAATAACACTAAAGTTAAAGCTTTAAAGTTTCTTTGTATACAGACTTCCAAGAGTTAGACGTTCTTCAATGACAACTCATTTGTGATATTATTTTTAGTAAACTGGATGGAGTCAGAATTGTATTAATGTGAATCAGAAAACATTATATCATATTAGTTCGATGACATGGCCTGGACATGTGCACATGATGTAAAAAAGAGCAAAGAATTGAGACAGAAGATGTCCTTTTGTAGCAGGAACAATTACATAATTGACAGATCAGATCTACTTTCTCGAAACAGTAGACGCTGTTGACAGGATTTGAACCTGCACGGGTTTTCCCCAATGGATTTCAAGTCCATCACCTTAACCACTCGGCCACAACAACTCTGTGCTTCCCTGGCTTCTTTACGATGTCACTCATAACATCACGAAGTGTGAACGTTATAAATAACAATCATCAAAGTTAAGTTCTGTTATTATCAACATGACCAGAAAACCAGACACAAACCTGTTTACCAGCAGACCAGAAACAGGTTCTACTTCAAGGAGAGAAGGTTAGTAACATATAGCTCTGGGGGTCGTCTGGGAATTGAACCTGGGACCTCTCGGCACAAGGTGCAAACATCAAATGTTTTTCTCGATAAAAGAAGTAAAGCTGCTGTCTTAATGACATCAGAAAGGATGGTGATTGTGGAGGTTATAAATAGCACTTGTAAACAGTAAACAGTAGAAACAACAGAAGGTTGTTTTCTCATAGCAGCTCGAAAATATACAAACTTTCCAGAGTAAATATTAGTGTAGTGAGGTAAAACACAAGAACAACTATTTTTCAAGTCAGTATCAGCAAGTCAATTGTGAAACAGGTGATCTGAGCAGGAAAGTTTTAAACATGAATGTTTCAGTGATTTAACCAACAACAAACATACTGAGAAATCTGAGCTGCAGTTTACATGAAGTTTAACATCAAAGTCTGTAGAAGGAGCAGCAGTGATGTGCAATAAAATGTAGATGGATGATGTCAGAAGCTCTGGTTGGAGGATTCAATCATACAGGCTGGAATAGAGGGAGGACACGTATTTACCTGATGGAAGTAGGTGGTTGCATCTTAAGTTAGGCTCCGACTCTGGATAGTGGAAAATTAAGGCGGAGATTTGGATTGGACCCTGTGATGGAGTCAACACATGGTGCAAAAAGCAAATGTCACTTAAATATGTAACATTGACGAGGACAAATATATGTTGATGAAAAAATGTCTCACCAGGTTTCTATCAGGGTTCATTTCTTCCTTTGCAGCTAAATGACAACATGTAAAGTCTTGGTAATAAAGCTGCACTGAGCACATATTTGTTCTGGGTTTCTTGGTCAGAACTTGTTACATCACACATGAGGATGTGCAACAAACCACATGTCACATTTACCTGCATGAAGCTGCCAGATTTTAACAACCGAGCCAACAAAAACCAGCATGCAGAAAACAGTCAGACTGCCCAAAGTCACCGTCAGGAGGTTTGTATTTCCATCGTCAGCAAGAACCGACATTGTGAACAATCCAAAGAACATTTACTGTTAATGGTAAAAACTGTTATATTCAAATAGTCTTTAAACAGAAGAGACCTTATTTCCTGTTTTAAATCTGATTCACCATTGTATTCATCTTAACATGTAAACACATAAATCTAAACTTCCTTGAGTACTTCCTGTTCTTCTTTAGGTTGTTTTCATGTGTTTAGGTTCTGGTTGAAGTGGAACAAACTCAGCAAAGAGGTCCAGTCCTTCCTCTAACAGCCTCTGACTCCACCTCCACCAGGAGGATCTCCATCCCTGACCTGCCTTGGGACCTTCTCCTGGTTGCTCCTGCTACAAACAGCTCCTGATGATTGAGGTGTCAAGCAGACGTACCAGATGTCCCAAACACAGTACTCGGTATCACTCTTTACATCGGAGTCCCGCCTAGATAACTACATTTTTCTCACTCCAACAATGTGAACAAAATCTGTTTCAGCTGCTTGTATTTGCAGTTTTCTTTCTTTCTGTCACCACCAGCTACCCGTGACCAAAGGTGGGGGAAGGGATGTAGACCAACCCTCCTCAAAACACTACCTGATCAGGTTGGAGGGATTTGTGTACCAGAGCAGCTGAAGGCCCTTGTTGACTCCAGTTTCCGTTATTACCATCGTCAGCACTGGTGTGACTTTGGAAGATGGATCTGGTCAAGTTAGTTTGTGTTGTAACAAAACTGGACGGAGGTTGAACCCCCTGGATCACTGCTCTTGAAGCAGATGTCTGTTCTCTCCAGTCAACCTGATGTTCAGTCGTTTTCAGGTGGACACTGATGAAGACGATGATGAGCTGATGTTTGTTGGGACCAACTGATACTGAAGTTAAAGAAGATGAAAAACTGAATGACTTCCTGAACTTGTAGTTTGATGTTAATTATCAGAAATTAGCAGCACATTCACAATATGAGGGCAGCACGGTGGCTTAGTGGTTAGCACTGTTGCCTCACAGCAAGAAGGTTCCCGGTTCAATTCCCGGCCCGGTGGGTCTTTCTGTGTGGAGTTTGCATGTTCTCCCCGTGCTTGCGTGGGTTTCCTCCGGGTACTCCGGCTTCCTCCCACAGTCCAAAAACATGCAGTGTAGGTTAATTGATCTTTATAAAATTCTCCCTAGGTGAGAATGTGTGTGTGATTGGTTGTTTGTATGTGGCCCTGGATAGACTGGCGACCTGTCCAGGGTGTACCCCTGCCTTTTGCCTGATATGCGTCGGGATAGGCTCCGACAGACCCCCGTGACCCGGAAACGGATAAAGCGGGTACAGATAATGGATGGATGGATTCACAATATGCTTAAAGACTCTTTTAAACCAGATCATGTAGTTTAGTTTAGTTTAACCCCCAAGACCTGGGGTGCACATATGTGGACGTCACACGTTTTCTATATCGAAATTTTTAATTTCTTAACGGGGCCCGAAGCAACAAGAAGAAAAATTGTACCAGGTCGTGGGAGGTTATAAATATTGGTTTAACATCAGCTTCAAAGAGAGGAAGTGCAACAGCATCAGCTGGTTGTATCTGACTGTTTCCTGATTTTTACAACCAGATAAATGACAACAATAATGCAGAAATGGTCTCATCACTTATCAGCTGTATTATTGTTTCCCCCTTTTACACAAGATATTTAACCAACAAAAGACTGGAATCTGGAGCCTTCAAATATATATTCAAAGGTTAAATATGAGAATGAAGAAAAATGTTAAAAAAAGAAGATTTTTACTTTCAGTGATGAAATCCACTTCATCCTTGGATTCATTGATGCCTGTAAAGAAAAAGAGTATAAACCGTATAAACAGACTTTTATTGGCCTCCTGCTGAACGAGAGACGACGGGTTCTTCATGATCGTAACTCCTACTAAGATGTCTCACAGTTCTCCATCCAAAAGTGAATCCTGGGATCAGTTGTTGCACAAAAGGTGAAGAAATATGTATAGAAAATAAACTTTTATTATGTAGAATAACATTCTTATATGCACTTAAAAATATTTAAACACTTTTGAATAAAATTCTTTTTGAAGAATTGTGTCTCAATTCAAGATGAAGGGAAGACGCTTCTGGGATGTGATGGAGAATTCCTCTTTTGACGGAGAATTCCTCTTTGATGGAGAATGTATGAGGGTTCGTTAAAGAGAGATAACATCTAAAACATGTGCCCTGAGGATGGGGAATACTGAATGAGTCAGAGAGTTTTGGATGAGATGGTGAGGACTCCATTAAAGAATGTTGAAGACAATGTAACCAGCAGTTTTCGACTCTCATAACAAGAAGACTCAGAGGCTCTGCTGGGATTTGAACCCAGGATCTTCTGTTTACAAGACAGATGCTTTGACCAACTAAGCCACAGGGCCTCTGGTGAAAACCTTCAACTTGTTATAAAAACCTTGTTGAGACAACAAGTTCATCCTTTCCACCAACTTTCCACCACAATTCCGCACTTTTTATCAGAGTCGGAGTCAGAGTCAAGTTTATTGTCAATTCTACTACATGTGAGATACATACAGAGAATCAAAATTACAGCACAGTCCCTCAAACCCTCGGTGCTACACAATAAATACATTTTAAACACAAAGTGCAAATTAAAAAGAAACAAGTTATGGCAAAACGTAGACAAAAGACGGCATGTGGGTGTTCAAGAATGAACCTTCCTTTTCTTTTGATGCTGTGGAGATTTTTGGGTTTCTTGGGGGGGGGGGGGGCAGGGAGGGAAACGGTGGAAGAGCAGGGAGAGTGTTCAGCGTCCTGACGGCCTGGTGGATGATTTATGTCTGTAACCAAGGAATTTTCTGAATGTAACGATGAGTGATGTCGATAATACCTGGAAAAATAAAACGGTTTAGAAACAGATGACAACCTGCTGAACCACAGAGGAAAAGTGCGCTGGTATGTTCAGAGATCACAAAATGTCCACAAGACGGGAGCCGAGGAGGGAACCAAAACCAGCACAGTTGACCACTGCGGCCACCAGAAAACCAACATCAAGCCCTAAACATCCTGGAGCCAGAAAAAGACTTCATGGCTCTAACTACACTGACTATCAGGTAAAACTACAGGAGGGGAAAAACCCAGAACCACTTACCACAAAACAGAGAAAACAGGGAAGTAAAACACATCACAGTTCTGTTTCTGCTTCACAACCGGAGTCAGAAGATGATGAAGACAGTTGATATCATCACCACTATCATCTTATAAAAACAAGGAACCACACAGTAACACAATCATGAGAAACACACCAAAATAACCAGAACTCCTTCAGCAGCACCTCAACACCCTTTAAGTAAAACTCTTTCAATGACACAAACTTCCATTTTACATGATGTCTTGAGATGAAGGATTATCAAGTGTATATGTGGGTTTAGAGCATTTATTCATTATGCTGATGTTTATTTTGTGTTTCACTACAATCAGTCATCCTGGTCAAAGCGCGAAAAGTCCTGGTGCTTTACCAGGAATTGAAGCCGGGAACTTTTACACTCAAAGCGAGAATCACACTAGTAGACCAACGAGCCACAAAACACTGATGTGAAGTAAAAAATGTGTTTCTTAAAAAAAAAAAAAATGTTAAAAGAAAACATCACATAATCAGAAGCAGATGATGTCATTAATGATGTCACAAAGGATGATGGTTGTGGATGTCAAAAATAACACTTATTAAAATAAACAATAGCAACAATATAAATCTGAATAAATAAATCAATGAAATCAAAACACATGAAAAAGAAAGACTGCTGAGGTTCCTTCATCCAGTAAAGAAAATAACCTTGTAAGGACCAATTTTTTTTTTTTGCATTGGCTGGGAATCGAACCCAGGTCAACTGCTTGGGAAGCAGCCATGCTGACCACTATACCACCAATGGTGTAAGAATAAATCTATTCCTATGGAAGTAATCACGTGAGAATTGAACAAATTAAAAAAGTGCTTTGATTAAAATAAACTGTCATTAATTTCAAAAAACGTGAGCTAAGACAGTGGGAGATACAGTTCTGATCCCACCTGGAAAAAAGTTATGGTCCTTCTGTCAAAAATGAGTGTGGGAATGTCCAGCATTTCAGCACTGGACAGCAACCATTAATCAAAGCTTATCAGCAGCACTACTAACCCTCTTCATCTTCCTCCTCCTCTTCCTTACAAAACATTGTGCTGAAAAAAGAGACATTTTTGACAGATCAAAAGAACAAGGAAATATAACAGGTCTAGGTGTAGGTGGCTGAGCACTGCCTGCACAGAAGAGAGGTCAAATTATTGATTTGTTTATTTATTTTACATATTGATCATATATGGCCAACAATAAGACATACTGTCAAAACATAATTCATCATTTTTAGTTAACGTTTTAACACGGTAACCATTTGTTAACGTGTTAAAACGTTAAAGGACAGATAAATGAACAGAAATAACAAAGTTGTGGACAGTTTTCAAATATGGGATTGGATAAATACCAGACTGAATAGAAACAGAGGTTCAACCAGCTGAGTGTTTTACAGCAGAACTTGGTCCCACCCTGCTCATCGATGTAACTTTAGTGGACAGCTGCTCCTTGTCAGTGATAAAGTGACAGGTGACTACCAGATGTGTGTCCATGTGTGTTCTTCATGGACTACCGCACATGTGTCAGAGCCTCGGGTGTCACGAGGACGTCACTAAATTCAGGACTGTTCCAGACGCAGACTTAACTGTCTGAAGATGGACCACATGTGTCAGCAGCCCACTGATCCACGAAACGAGACTGAGTCTGTCGGTTTGGTACATCAGTCATGCACGTACCCCAACAAATATGTGACACAACCTGCATTACATCCATGACCACTAGTGGAGCTGGTGGGGCTGATCAGAGTCAGAGTCAGAGTCAAGTTTATTGTCAATTCTACCACATGTGAGATACATACAGAGAATCGAAATTACGTTACTCTCAAACCCTCGGTGCTACACAATAAATACATTTTAAACACAAAGTGCAGGTTAAAAAGAGACAAGAAACAAGTTGTGACATGACAACAACAGTTTTTCGGTTTGTTTAAAGTGACATGGTGCAAAGCAAGCGGTCCAGATCTGCCAAAATACAGATACTGAGATCAGAGTGAGTGAGGGGGGGGCAAGGCGGGAAACGGTGGAAGAGAAGGGAGAGTGTTAAGTGTCCTGACAGCCTGGTGGACGAAGCTGTCCTTCAGTCGGCTGGTTCTGGCTCGGAGGGTCCGCAGCCTCCTCCCTGAAGGCAGCAGACTGAAGAGGCTGTGTGACGGGTGGGTGGGGTCTCTCACAATGCTGAGGGCTTTGCGAGTCAGACGGCTGCTGTAAATGTCCTGAAGTGAGGGGAGAGAGACACCAACGATCTTCTCAGCTGCTCTCACGACGCGTTGGAGAGATTTGCGGCAGGTTGCGGTGCAGGATCCGTACCACACGGTGATGCAGCTGGTCAGGATGCTCTTGATGGTGCCTCTGTAGAAGGTGTACCTGATGGGGGCCGGGGCTCTGGCTCTTCGCAGTTTGCGGAGGAAGTAGAGGCGCTGCTGTGCCTTCTTGGCAAGTGATGCGGTGTTAACAGTCCAGGAGAGGTCCTCTGAGATGTGGACACCCAGGAACTTGGTGCTGCAGCACCCTCTCCACAGCAGCACCGTTGATGGTCAGAGGAGCATGCTGGGTGTGTTGTCTCCTGAAGTCAACAACAATCTCCTTGGTCTTCTCCACGTTCAGGGAGAGATTGTTGTCGCTGCACCACTCAGCCAGGCGGCTCACTTCACTCCTGTAGTTTGACTCATCGTTGTTGTTGATGAGACCCACCACAGTCGTGTCGTCCGCAAACTTTACGAAGAGGTTGGAGCTGTGAATCGGTGTGCAGTCGTGGGTCAGCAGGGTGAAGAGCAGGGGGCTCAGCACACATCCCTGGGGGGCCCCTGTGCTCAGTGTGATGGTGCTGGATGTGTTGCCGCCGACCCGTACTGCCTGTGGTCTCCCAGTCAGGAAGTCCAACAGCCAGTTGCACAGCGAGGTGCTGATCCCCAGCTGGTCCAGTTTGTGAACGAGCTGCTGGGGGATGATGGTGTTGAATGCTGAACTGAAGTCGATGAAAAGCATTCTTACATAAGCGTTTCTGGTGTCCATATGTGTGAGGGCTGTGTGGAGGGCAGTGGAGATGGCGTCGTCAGTGGACCGGTTGGAGCGATATGCGAACTGGTAGGGGTCCAGAGAGGGGGGGAGAGCAGCCTTGATGTGATGCATGACTAGCCGTTCAAAGCACTTCATGATGATGGGAGTCAGTGCGACTGGACGGTAGTCGTTGGAGCAGGAGGGAGATGACCGTTTTGGGACCGGACGGATGTTGGTGGCTTTGAAGCACGTGGGAACCACCGCCTGACTCAGTGACATGTTAAAGATGTCTGTGAAGACATCCGTGAGTTCTTCTGCACAGTCTCTCCGTACACGACCAGGTATGTTGTCAGGACCCGGAGCTTTGCGGGCGTTGATCCTGCTGAGGGATCTCCTCACAATGTCCGGTGACAGCGTCAGCACCTGGTCGCCGGGAGGGGGTGGTGCTTTCTGTGCGGCGATGGTGTTGTGTGCCTCGAAGCGGGCGAAGAATGTGTTCAGCTCATTCAGCAGGGATGTGCTGCTCTCACAGGTCTGCGGTGGGGGCTTGTAGTCCGTAATGGTCTGAATCCCTCGCCACAGGCTCCGTGTGTCCCTGCTGTTGCTGAAACGGCGGGCTATCCTCCTGGAGTACCGTCTCTTAGCCTCCCTGATGCCATGGGACAGGTTGGTCGTAGCTGTCTTTAGACCCACTTTGTCTCCAGCTCTGAAGGCAGCGTTCCGAGCCTTTACGAGTCTGTAGACTTCCTTTGTCATCCACGGCTTCTGGTTGGCTCTGACTTTGATGGTTCTGGAGTCTGTTACATCATCGATGCACTTGGCGATGTAGGCGGTAACAGACTCTGTGTACTCCTGGAGGTCTGTGGTGTTGTTGATGGTGGCAGCTTCTCTGAACATGCTCCAGTCTGTGGTGTTGAAGCAGTCTCGAAGTGCCTCTGTGGACCCCTCTGGCCACACCCGGACCTGCTTCCAGACTGGTCTGACAACTTTAACCAGTGGCCTGTATGCTGGCAGTAGCATGACAGTGATGTGGTCTGAGGCACCGAGGTGGGGGAGGGGGTGGGCTTTGTAGGCTGTCCTGTTGTTGGTGTAGACTTGGTCCAGAATGTTGTCTCCTCGCGTGGGGAACTTGATGTGGTGGTGAAGATTTGAAAAGATGGTCCTTGGGTCTGCGTGGTTGAAGTCCCCCGCCAGGATGAGGAAGGCCTCAGGGTGGGCTGTCTGCTGCTCGCTGATCCGCTGGTACAGCTCGGTCAGCGCCTCTCTCCTGGTGTTGGTGGAGGGGCTGGGGGGGATGTAAACAGCAGTGAGTAGTATGACCGAGTATTCGCGCGGTAGATAGAAAGGACGACATTTAATAATCATAAACATAAACTCCGCCAGGGGTGAGCAGTGTTTGCAGACCACCACAGCATCTCTACACCAAGCATCACGGAGGAAAACACAAAGGCCGCCGCCGCGGCCCTTACCTGCCTCGGTGTGTGCTCGGTCCGCCCGGTAGCAGGTCAGCTGGTCGAGCTCGATGGCGTGGTCCGGTATGCTGTTGCTGAGCCATGTTTCCGTGAACACAAAAACACACCTCTCTCTCACGGTCCTCTCGGCGGAGCAGAGTAATCGGATGTGGTCCAGTTTGTTGTCGTGCGAACAAACGTTGGCCAACACGATGGAGGGAACCGTCGGTTTGTTCGGATACCGGCTCACTTACCCCTCTTCTGCTTCCTGTGGCGCCGCTTGTGACGCTTCCATTGCGGCGGGGGTTCAGGCGCGGGGGTCGGCGGAAGTGGTGGTTCCCGGAGCAGACCGCGTTCCCGAAGTTGGCCGGCGAGTTCAGAGTTCAGCTCGACAGTGTAGCTGTTTCCAACGGCGAGCAGAAACCCCCGGCTGTACTTTAGTTTGGTATGCATATGACTTGTAAAAACACAACTTTGGTGACAAAAACACGAACGAAAAACAAGAAACAATGCACCGTCGGGAGAGAGAGAAGCCGCAGCGTGAGGCACGCGCCGCCATCCCGGAACCGGGATCCTGCTGAGGTTGCACGTGGTTCCTCAATGGTGGAACAAGTTACCAGTGGAGACGAGAGAAGAGTCGTCCCTCTCAACATTGAAGAAGTTGTTGAGAACTTTCCTCTTCTGTCATGATCTGCGGTCTCCCTTTAACTTCCAGAACTGCTCAACTCAACTCAACTCAACTCAACTCAACTCAACTCAACTCAACTCAACTCAACTCAACTTTATTTTTAAAGCACTTTAAACAAAACAAGGTTCGTGCATTTGAACTGCACTTGAATGTGGTCTTCGTGGCTCTGAGCTGCTCTCCAGTGAATGTCGACTCATCTACTTTGTGATCTACTTTGCGACTGCGGCTTGATTGATGCCTTTGTTGTAAATCACTTGGGATAAAAGCATCTGCTAAATGTAAAGTCATGATAAAGAACCTGCACAACTGGGCACCACTGAGAGCTGCACATAACTCCAGACGAGGTTCTGGCTGCTGCTCGTTGGATGCAACATGAAATGTTGCTGTGAGTAAATTATAAAATGTTCGTTGTTAGTATATTGAACGTATTTTGTAAGGTTTGTTGCAGTTTTCACCGAAAGTCGATGAAGAAGTGCACGAAGTAAACGTTGAATCTTACGACGACTCTGTCTTCATTCGACGAGGTTTAACTTGGTGTTTAGTCAGCAGTTCGACACACTGATCGAGAACACTACAGGGATGTTTTAGGATTTTAAAGTGTGTTAGTGTGAAGTTCATGTGAGGGTTCATGTCTGACCTGCATTAGACATCAGTCACCGAGTTCTGTTGGAGAATCAGTTGGTTTCTGATGGTTTTACAGGACTAGTTGGACCAACAAGTTGAATTTATCAGTGTTTATTAAAATCTAATAATTTATTTATTTATTTAATGACATAATCAACTTTTAAATAACCTCAATATTTCCCTTTTCTCTCCTCTGCAGGTTGAGTGGCTGTAACCTCTCAGAGGAGGTCTGTGCAGGTCTGTCCTCAGTTCTCAGCTCTCAGTCCTCCAGTCTGACAGAACTGGACCTGAGTAACAACCACCTGCAGGATTCAGGACTGAAGAAGCTGTGTCCTGGACTGGAGAGTCCACACTGTAAACTGGAGTCTCTCAGGTCAGAATCCCTCAAGTGTTGAACTGCTGACCGTTATAACTGTGGTTGATGTTGAAGGATTGTTGGAGAGAGAATTGTAATAATTGTAACTGGGTTCAGATCCGGTTGAAGCCTGCAGACAGTCGTCACAACTGTGTTGGTGATGATGAGGAGAAGGGCTCCACCAAGTCCAAATACATTTCTATTTTTACTTTAGTCAGTTTCAAGTTATTTCAGTGATCGTTGATGTTTTTTTTTCTTTTTTTAACTGAAGAGCATCAACAAGTTTGTCCACATGTAAACATCTCTAAGCTCTCCTTTCCAATCTGATCTTTTCTTATCAATAAAATTTCCCAAATAAGACTTTTATGTCAGACTTTGACATGTTTCCTATTTAATATTGAATTAGTTTCCCTAAAATGATCCAACTGGAGCACAAATAAGTGTCCAATGGTGACCAACCTCAGCAGCAAGTTTCTCTTCTTCTAACCTGGACTCAGTCTGTCTGGACGTCAACAAGGTTCTGGACTGATTCAGATTCCGTCAGTGATCCATTTCTGATGATTGAATGGTAACAAGTCAGTGAACGAGCTGAACTTTTATTCAGAGTTAACACAAGTGACAGAAATCATCATCATGAGAACAATTGATTGATTCCATGTTTGTTATGTGGAGTTGAAACCAGCAGCGATGATGTGACATCATCCATGAGGTCTCGGTGGACCGCTGTGGTGCAGCTGAGTGAAAGACTGGATTTCCTGCATTTAACTGAAACCTGGATCTCTGGAGACGACAGCAGTGCCTTCAGCGAACTTTTGCCACCGGACTGTTCAAATTTCAGCGTTCCTAGAACGTCTGGTCGGGGAGGGGGCGTGGCTACTGTTTACAGGAGCAGCTACAACTTTAAGCAGGTGATTCCAACAAGGACTTACTCTTGTTTTGGATGGATTTATTTAAACTGGACTCTGCTCGTTCTGTTTTTTGCGCTGTTATATACAGACCACCAAAGTACAATAAGGACTTTATTGATGACTTTGCTGATTTTATGGCTGGAGGAATGCCAAAATATGACAGAATTTTAATAGTTGGGGATTTTAATATCCACGTCTGTTGTCCTGAAAAGCCGTTGGCCAGAGACTTTTTAAATCTTATCAACTCTTTTAATTTTGTTCAGTTTGTATCTGCTCCTACGCAGGAACACGGTCACACACTTGATTTAATTTAGCTCATGGTTTTACTGTTTTTAACCTTGAAATCTGTGATGCTGTGTTTTCTGATCACATGCCTGTTTTGTTTGATGTGCAGCTCCCGTGTCACATAGTTAAACCTCGTGCCCCTGCCCTGTGCAGTCGAAGTATTAACTCCTACACAGCCGCTCAGTTCTCTGCAGCTTTTAATTCCACCATTCTTTCACCAGAATATCAGAGCTGTAATCCAGATATTGAGAGCATGTCATCTTACTTTTATTCAATCTGCCAAACTGCTTTAGATAATGTAGCTCCGCTGAAAACAAGGCTCTCCAGGTTGAGATCTGAACCCTGGTTAGATGAGGCTACTCGTGCTGTGAGGCGGGAGTGCAGGAGAGCCGAACGGAAATGGAAGAAAGACCGGTTACAAGTCTCCTTCCAGTTGTTTAGAGATAGCTGGCGATCCTATCAAAAGACTATGAAAGCTGCCAGACGAAGTATTTTTCAGATATTATTGCAAGTAACTGTCAAAATCCTTGGGGTTTGTTTAAAACTATTAACTCTGTTCTAAATGCTCCACAATCGGCCTCTCTGGAGAACTCAACCAGGGTTTGTGAGATGTTCGCGAGCTTTTTTATTGATAAAGTTAGGAATATTAGGACCCTCATTACCCCTCTCCCTTGTACTCCCTCCATGTCTATCACATGTTCTACTGTTTTCCACCAGTTTGAACCTGTCAGTTCGTCTTATTTGGAGAAATTAATCAGTCAGATGAAGCCATCAGGGTCTCTTAATGATCCAGTTCCACCTCGTCTCTTTAAAGAAGTTTTTCCTACCCTGGCTCCTCATGTTCTTAGTATAATTAATGGCAGTTTAGTTCGTGGGATTGTGCCCTCGTGTTTTAAACATGCAGTAGTAACACCAATTATTAAAAAGCCTGGCTTGGACTCTTCCATTTTGGCAAATTTCAGACCCATCTCTAAGCTCCCATTCCTTTCGAAGGTTCTTGAAAAAATTGTGTATTCCCAGTTAATAATGTTTTTAGAAGAGAACAACATTCTTGAGGTGTTTCAGTCGGGATTTAAACCCCGTCACAGTACTGAGTCGGCGCTATTAAGGGTTTCTAACGACATTCTTTTAGCAACAGAGTCAGAGTCAGAGTCAAGTTTATTGTCAATTCTACTACATGTGAGACACATACAGAGAATCGAAATTATGTTACTCTCAAACCCTCGGTGCTACACAATAAATAAATTTTAAAACACAAAGTGCAAGTTAAAAAGAGACAAGAAACAAGTTATGACATGACATTTGTACATCAGTTTTTCGGTTCGATTAAAGTGACATGGTGCAAAGCAAGTGGTCCAGTTCTGCCAAAAGTGCCTGATGCAGATACTGAGATCAGAGTGAGTGAGGGGGGGGCAAGGCGGGAAACGGTGGAAGAGCAGGGAGAGTGTTCAGCGTCCTGACGGCCTGGTGGACGAAGCTGTCCTTCAGTCGGCTGGTTCTGGCCCGGAGGGTCCGCAACCTCCTCCCTGATGGCAGCAGACTGAAGAGGCTGTGTGACGGGTGGGTGGGGTCTCTCACAATGCTGAGGGCTTTGCGAGTCAGACGGCTGCTGTAAATGTCCTGAAGTGAGGGGAGAGAGACACCAATGATCTTCTCAGCTGCTCTCACGACGCGCTGGAGAGACTTGCGGCAGGTTGCGGTGCATGATCCGTACTATACGGTGATGCAGCTGGTCAGGATGCTCTCGATGGTGCCTCTGTAGAAGGTGTACCTGATGGGGGCTGGGGCTCTGGCTCTTCGCAGTTTGCGGAGGAAGTAAAGACGCTGCTGTGCCTTCTTGGCGAGTGATGCAGTGTTAACAGTCCAGGAGAGGTCCTCTGAGATGTGGACACCCAGGAACTTGGTGCTGCTCACCCTCTCCACAGCAGCACCATTGATGGTCAGAGGAGCATGCTGGGTGTGTTGTCTCCTGAAGTCAGCAACAATCTCCTTGGTCTTCTCCACGTTCAGGGAGAGATTGTTGTCGCTGCACCACTCAGCCAGGCGGCTCACTTCGCTCCTGTAGTTTGACTCATTGTTGTTGTTGATGAGACCCACCACAGTCGTGTCGTCCGCAAACTTTACGAAGAGGTTGGAGCTGTGAATCGGTATGCAGTCGTGGGTCAGCAGGGTGAAGAGGAGGGGGCTCAGCACACATCCCTGGGGGGCCCCTGTGCTCAGTGTGATGGTGCTGGATGAGTTTGGTTCTGTTGGATCTGGCAGCTGCCTTCGACACAGTAGACCATCAAATCCTTTTGTCTCGCCTAGAAAGCTGGGTGGGCATTCAAGGTGATGTTTTAAAATGGTTCAGATCATACATAACGGAAAGGAGTTTTTGCATCCGTCTTGGACGTACATAGTCCTGCAGGACACCTCTTACATATGGTGTACCTCAGGGTTCTGTTCTCGGACATCTTCTGTTTTCATTGTACCAGCTTCCACTTGGATCAGTTCTCCGTAAACATGGGATTTCATTCCACTTTTATGCTGACGACAGCCAGATTTATATACCACTAAAGCAGGAAGAAGCATATTCTGCTCAACAGTTATTACAGTGCATTGATGATATTAAGGCATGGATGTCATGTAACTTATTACATTTAAATCAGGAAAAGACAGAGGTTCTGTTATTTGGCCCGAGCGTCATCTCTAAGGTACATGTCAATTTGGGTGTTTTAAATGATTATTTGAAACGGACAGCAACGAGTTTGGTTATCAAACTGGACAGCAACCTAACTTTTAATGCTCATATTAGTTCAGTGGCCAAGTCCAGCTTTTTCCATCTGAGACAATTGTCCAAGGTTAAACCACTTCTTTCTCGCTGTGACTTTGAGATTTTAATCCATGTTTGTATTACTACTCGTTTAGATTATTGCAATGCTCTTTATGTTGGAGTTACTCAGAAATCACTTGCTCAGTTGCAGTTAGTCCAGAACGCTGCTGCCCATCTTTTGACTGGTGCGCAGAAACAAGAGCACATTACTCCCATTTTAGCATCACTTCACTGGCTCCCAGTTCGTTTACGCATTGATTTTAAAATTCTTTTATTTGTTTTTAAATGTATTCATGGTCTCGCTCCAAAGTACCTATCTGACCTGATCCAGGTGTACACCCCGCCTCGCTCCCTCAGGTCAGCAAATCAGATACAGTTAGTCGTCTCCAAGACCAAGAGGAAACTGAGAGGTGACCGAGCCATTTCAATCTTCAGACCAAAGATCTGGAATGAGTTGCCCCTGGACCTCAGACAGATGGACTCATTTTCCATTTTTAAATCTGCTCTTAAAACATATTTTTTCACTTTGATTTTAATTGAGTTGGAATCTGGAGACTGTATTGTATTTTAATTGTCTTATGTCTGATAATTGCCATGCTCTTTTACTAATTTTATGCTTTGTTCAGCACTTTGGTGAACCTTGTTTTGTTTAAAGTGCTTTATAAATAAAGTTGAGTTGAGTGGAGTTGAGAAGAGAAAACCAAGATCTGGACTTTCTCCGAAAGATGGTCCAGAATGAAGTTGATGATGATGCATCGACGGAGCGTTCAGCATCACCACTAGAACCAAAACATGGAAAAGATTTTCATGAACATATCAGACCAAACGACGTCCCTGGAAACACAAACGCTGTTTGGTTGAGAAAATAGTCCCAAAGTAAAATGTTTATTTCCTGAAATGAACCTCATTAACGTGACCGTTAACCACAGCTGACTTATCTGATTATAAAACTAATTAAAGTATTGAGGACAGACACGTCAACCATGGAGTGTGATGTCACATGTCCAGGTCACATGATGTTCTCCACACGTCTCTCTCCAGGTCTGGATGCTGTCGGCCTCAGCAGCAGTGGGACTCTCTGTATGTTGATGTTCATCCACCAGTTTAGTTCAGACTGAAACGTCCCAACAACATGTGTCTGATTGGGGTGAATTCCAGTGTTTCTGCTGATCCTCTGACTGGTCCTTCAGCGCCACCATCAGGTGAACACGAGGACAGAGTCAGCTTCAGTTTCAGAGCAGTTCTCTCAGAGTATCTGCATGTGTGTTGTGTTGTGTGTCTGCAGGCTGTCAGGCTGTCTGCTCACGTTGGACGGCTGTGCTTCTCTGGTCTCAGCTCTGAGCTCCAACCCCTCCCATCTGAGAGAGCTGGACCTGAGCTACAACCATCCAGGAGAGTCAGCAGTGAAGCTTCTGTCTGCTGGACTGGAGGATCCACGCTGGAGACTGGACACTCTCAGGTATGGACACAGCTGTTGCAGACTCCCGGTGTCTGATGGAGGAGGACGTCTCTGTCCTTCACTCACATCTGTCATTGTGTAAAGCTCTGTCAACTTCTGCCTCCTCTGAGATAATAATCATGGAGCGGTTCTCCGACAGCTCCGACACTTCCAAAGCTGGTAGCTTTGGAAGTGTCCAACAGCTGGTAGATAAAGCCACCAGACAAACTTCAACAATCCTCTGAGCTCCACAATAACTGAGATGATCCTTACTGACGGAGCACACAGACACCTGCCTCTGAAGTTCTGATGTTGGTCATCACTGCCCATCACCTGTGTCCCACACTAGACACACTGGATCCCAATGATCCCAGCTGGAATCAGAAGAACTTTCATCTCCAGGATGTTTTCCAGAGGTGTCAGTCTCTGACACTGATCACATCTTCTGTCTGCAGATGAAACAGTAGCCGTCTGGACGTAGAAGAACATCAGTGTGCTGGACTCTTCACGGTGCTGCTGTGAACATCATCTTCGTGGCTCTCTGGCTTTGACCAGAGGTCTTTCAGCAGATCAAGTTGCTGCAGCTCATCTGGTGCTGCAGCAGAGCTGATAGATGCAGTTCACAGCTGTGAGGCGTCATGACTCAGTAAACATACTAGAACCACAGCAGTGAGGTTTTCAGGCCCATCACAGCACAACAGCAGCTGCACCTTCTCTCATCCATGACGTGGTCTCCTCCTCCTCCTGGTTCAACACAGATGAAACCAAATGAAAAGAACCGCTTCAAACTGTGCTGGAACGTGACGACCACAGGACAGGACTTTAGAGATGCATGGGTCCGAGTTAGGGACGGTTCCTTCATCAGTGTAGAACAATGTGTGTGTGAGAGCCATGAAATGTCCATGTTTGCTGAGAGAGACTGTGCTGGTCTGACCCCCCTCCTCCTTTCAGGGTGGAGCCTGCTGGACCACGATGGTTGAGACCAGGTCTGAGGAAGTGTAAGTGTGTTTTGATGTCATTCACACGTTCAACCATCTTCACACTGTCACATCACTCATTCATGAGTCCATCGATGATCAATGACAGATCAATAATACCTGCAGCTGGGTTGTGTTTGTTCTCTCCACCAGATTCCTGTCAACTCTCCATCGACACAAACACAGTCTACAAACACATCAAACTGTCTGACAACATCAGGAAGATGACGCGTGTGGAGGAGGATCAGTTGTATCCTGAACATCCAGACAGGTTTGATTATTATCAGCAGCTGCTGTGTAGAGAAGTTCTGACTGGTCGCTGTTACTGGGAGGTCCAGAGGAGCAGAGCTGTTTCTATATCAGTGAGTTACAGAAGAATCAGAAGGAAAGGAAACTTTGATGAATGTGTGTTAGGACGGAACGATCATTCCTGGAGTCTGTACTGTTCTGATCGTGGTCAGTACTCTGTCTGGCACAATGACAGAAGAACATCTTCCTCCTCCTCTTCCTCAGTCTCTGACAGAGTAGCCGTGTATGTGGACGTTCCTGCTGGAACTCTGTCCTTCTACAGCGTCTCCTCTGACAGACTGATCCACCTCCACACCTTCAACACCACGTTCACTGAACCTCTTTATCCTGGGTTCGGGTTCTGGTCCTGTTCTGGTTCTTCAGCATCTCTGTGTTCAGTTTAGTATCAGGAGTCTCCTCCTGTCAGAGAAACTGTCTCTGTTGGACAGATAGTTCAGTCTCTACATGTCTGTCTCTGTTTTGATCAGAACACATCAATCAAATGTTTGTCAAACGGTTCTGAATGATTCCTTGGAAACTTTTTCCTTATCTGGTCCTGTGACGATGGACCGGAGTCCAACCTCCCAAGTTTGACGTGGACCCAAAAGGAGAGTAAAAACCAATGGAGCCACGAAGAAAAAGAGCCAGGAGATGGAACTAAAAATAAATGGAAATTGATTTTAAATATGATCAAATAGTTTGTTTTTGTTTTTTTTTCAGTATTGTGACTTTTGAAATCTTTTAATTTTTGGATTCTTTCACTCCAACTTCCTTCTTTCAACATCAGCAGCAGATACTCCAACTCCTGTTTTCAAGTAGATTAACTGCTGATGCACACGTATAATGTTTAGGACATTGTGTAAACTTTATTTGTATTATCTATGTTGCTAAGGTAACTATTAGATTGAAAGCGAACCTCAGGGACCGCCCCTGGGTGAAGCCGCTATGATTTCCCCAAAATAAATAGGATTCTTGTGTTAGATTAGTTGTTTATGTATATGTATAATGTCCAGAATTTTGTGTAAACTTTAAAATAAATGTGATTCTTTTGTTTCCTACAACTTTGTGTGTGAATCTCACTCTGCCGAGCATTCGGTTTGTGTCCGAACAGAATTTTCTACTTTTGTCTTGTTCTGGGAAAAATGTAGTTGCATAATTACAACAATGCACCTTTTTTTTAATTTTACATTATTATTATTTTTTACTCTGATGCTGTGAAGAAGCTCAGATGGATAACCTTCTTACAGTAATATGTTTTTACGTACAAAATATGTCACTGATTGATGAAATTGAGGACTATTGTCATATATATAATCCAGTGTATATTCTTCCACATAAATGTTTCTATTTTGCTGTCATTTTAGTTGTTAATGATTTTGACTGTGATACTTAACTTCTTCAA
Organism: Xenentodon cancila; assembly: GCA_014839995.1. Classification (NCBI taxonomy): domain Eukaryota; kingdom Metazoa; phylum Chordata; class Actinopteri; order Beloniformes; family Belonidae; genus Xenentodon; species Xenentodon cancila. The sequence goes on along the minus strand of CM026220.1, from coordinate 18,413,411 downwards.
AAAAAAGTGATATTAATGCTACATCAGCCGTATGTATGTATCTGAGTGAATTTCACTAGTAGTGATTAGGTTCAGGTTGAGTTTAAGAACTAATGAAGCTACATTCAAGTAATAAAGTATATTGAAAATTATTTATTTTTATTTTGACTGACAGTTCCTTACATGGCCACAATGCATTTGAAATAAAACAAGATGTGACCAGAGTTCAGACTTTCAACATCTTGTACAAGAAATTTAAAAAAATATAGATATTTACAATCTAGGAATTTCCACCAATTAAATAAAAATATCTTAAATTTCAATGAAAGCAATGAAAGGAAAGGTGTAGAAGATGGTAGAGAGACCAGCAATATTTTATGGTTTAGACACTGAAACACTAGAAAAGACCCGAGATGGAAATATCCAAGGTTCAAATGTTTAGGTTCTCTTTGGGAACGATGCGGATGGACAGGATCAGGAATGAGTACACCAGAAAGACAGCATGTTTTGGAAAGAACGTGAGAGAGGCCGGACTGAGATGGTTTGGACATGTACAGAGGAGAGAGAGTGAATAAATTAGTAAAAGGATGATGAGGCTGAACTGCAAAAAAAGAGGCTCAGTTGAAGACCAAAGACGAGAACTGGATAACAAAGTCTAATATTATCCTTCATCACTTGTTTGTTGAGTTGGACATTTCAGTTTTAACAACTTTAAAATGATAGTGACATAAATCTGATGATCATTGAGAAATCTGACTTAATATCTTTGTATCATGCAACAGGTGAGCTGACAAAACACTCACGGAGTAAATTAAACATTTTGACATAGAAAATGAAAAGATGTACATCCTTTAATATTGTTTATAAAAATTTAATTCTCGCTCCTTTTCAAAATGATGTGCACATTTGTCTATAAATATTTATATTATTCCGCTTCAACACATCTAACATGTTAGTGACGTAAAACTGATGTCCAGAGAAAATCTGACTTAAATCTTTGTGTCACACAAAAGGTGACCTGACAAAACACTCATAAAGTAAATTAAACATTTAAACGCATAAATTAAATCAAAGTAACCGACTAAAGAGACCTGATCTCTACTCATGTCAACCATCATATTTGATTTGGAGAAGCTGTGAAAACCTTTTACTGATCGTAAATAACTAACAAACATCTTCAGAGCTGAACTTTGAATTAGATCAGCTTAATAAGGATACCAATTTTAGCTATTAAATAAATATATATCTACTCTTTTCAATAAAATATTGTAAAAAACTGTCGATAACTCAAATACAAATTCTTGAAGTAAAAAGATCCTCAGGTTTTCGGTCAAGTTTAATGTTCAGTACAGATACAAATATGCAGTCAACATACAGAGAAACAGTCATTTTACAATAAAAGTACAGAACAAAGAAACTCTTTCCATCAGTGAATCAAACATGTAACTGAACAAGACGCCACAGAAGCTGCACGACTGTTGGTTCCCACTCTGAGCTCTGAAACAGCCTCCACTCACTGTCTGTAAGTTGTTGTCAGCTTCAGAACGTTGAGCAGCCTTGAAGGATCTAAAACTCATTCATGCACAAGTCTTGTATCAGTAGAAACATCTACATCTGGAGATCAGTCTGTCATCCACAACTGCTCCTCAGTCTGAAAGACCATGTTCAAATAATGCTGATGTTCCTCATTTGGTTCCAGGAGGTGTTTTGTGAGAGTCGATTAAGAACTAATTCAAACTGTAATCAATCATTTCATGAAAACTCAGGTATCAGTCAGCAGCCCAGTCACCACCGATGATGCATCATTTTACTGCAGAGAAGAAGACAATGTGAAGAAAGAAGAAAAACATCTTGACTTTGGTAAAGTTTTATATTTTCTCACCTGCAGCTTTTGCACAACTAGATCTTCAGCATTGAACTTTCTAGCATTTAGAAGGACATCTGCTGATGTCTGTTTCCGCACATCATTTGTGGCCACACAGTAACAAACTCCTCCATCTGGGACATTCAGCCTGTAAAAGTCTCCTTCAGCTGCTTTCATGTCTCCATCTTCACGTTTCTTGAAGCAGGGGAAGCTGCTGACGGGAGTATTGACTCTGCTGGAGCAGGTCAGCTTCACCGAGATACCTGCTGACACCAAACCTGGTGGACTGATGGATGCTGAGGTTGTTTTTTTGTATGTGTGTGCATGGGCTTATGTGAGTGTGTTCCTTCACCAGCCCTCATGACAGTCTAACCATATTTTATTCATTTCTACAGGAATAAAAAAAACAAAAAAAGGAATAAAAATTCAGCCTAAGAGGACTAAGATCACCAAATGTGGGACTTGAAAGACCAGGAAAGAAAAGACAAGAGAGTGACGGCTGCACTTTGTTGTCTGTGTGATGTGTTGCAGTGTGTGTGAATGAGTTTATGTAAAACGTGTCGTTTTAGAATAAAAGTAGACGTAGAACAACCAGGTTTTTACCAACAGAAGAGGACAGAGAAACGGGGGAGGAGCACTCTGTTCACCGTTGTTTAAGACTCATCAAAGTTAAATCAAATCTCTCACATTTTGCAGTGTCTTTAATATGTAAACAAAAAATACAGCAACCTACATTTACAAATGGAATCAAATCCTGATTAAAATGACTGCAAACATCTTGTGAAAAACTTTAAAGCTGTATATTGTTGTGAGGGAGGTCACAGTAAATCCTCACCAGCAGCTGTACGGTCACTTTTTGGTGTGAACATTATGTGGTTTTATTTTGTGAACATGTTACCCAGAGGCTGACTGATGTCCATTTTATAAAACAGCAATGCTGGGGCTGCCTAAGACTTCTGCACAATACTGTCAAAACTATCCGAGTGAATAATAAGGTCACTTTGACAATAATTCAACTCTCTCACCGTTGATTGTTATGTGAAGAGGATCACAAGAAGCTGTTGCATTGAACAGATCATTCTCTCCTCTGATGGAGTATTTATCTGTGTAATTTTATTTTAAATTCTCAAACACAGTTGTGCAGTTTTTCTCTCTCAGGTTCCCAGTAATCCTCATTGGAAAGGTTTTTACAGTATCCAGGTGGCTCTGGCTGAGATGGGGAGAGCAGAGGGGGAGAAGATCCCACTCGGACACAGGTCCAGGACAGATCAGCCTTGGTCTGGTCACCAGGGTGTCAGTTCAAGACCTGAACCACCCAGTGACTCCAAGACACAACACTGATTATGTGTGCAAGTGTGTTGATCACAAAATGATGTGAAAACCATCCCAACCTGACATGAACCTGCATCCTTTCCATTTATAGTGCATCTCATTCACAGAGACTTTACAGTTTCAATCTTAAGGATGTTCTTTACAGATTAAAATTCAACCAGGTCAAATAGATCTTTTCACAGCAGTAGATTAAAGCACAGCTTACTAATATAATAAAACAATGTTAATATACTGTAGTATTCTGCTTTAACAATGCTCCTGACTGGTTCTTTGCAAAGCAGTATGGAAATGACTATTGATTCTTCAATGAGCTGGTTTGGTTTCAGCACCACGGTCAGCTCCAAGTAATGAAAATCCATTTATAAAAGCACATCAGCATCCGTCTGCACCGATCTCTTCAAAACAGAGAGAAGGATGTTCCACCCACCACATGGGCTTGTGTGTAGTCCTCCAAAAAAGTAACTTGGCATTAGAATATGAAGTTGGGTAAGTCTGGTACAACTACAATAAACTAGAGGATAAACAGTGGTCCTCAGTGCAACAAAAAGTAGACCATGTCTGAGACTGTTACACATATTTTGGAGATTGTAATACACTGCAACATGCAGACACGTGTTTAAAATGCACAAACAGAGAGGATGAGGAACCAAGTTCAAGATGTAAAGATAAATCTGCATTTCCACCGACCGATGTGGGTCATCCAGCTCTGTTTTCACCACTGGAATCATTTTAGATGTGAGCATCACCACTATTATTTACACCTTTCTGTCTCTTATGTTTTAAGTTTAGCTGCAGAACTGTTGTTATTGCTTGTAAAGTCAGGTTACACAACATTTAACTGTAGACATTCATGGTTCAGTCAGCTGGGAAAACAGAGTTCAAGAGGAAGCTGAAGGATCAGAGACGGCTGCAACTTTGACATGACCCCAGGTGACCCCTGTTTCCATCCTGGGGGTCAGTGTGGACATCATTGAGGATTACAAATATCTTGGAGTACAGTACTGTACAGCTCCTCCCTCTGAGTGTCAGACACTTGGAGTCAGTGGGTTGATGTGGACTCTTAATAATGTGCAATAATCCAGAGCAACAACTACATCTATGTGCTATATTCTATATTCAGCTGTTGGTAAACTGTTGTTATTTATCACACTGTAGATACATAATCAAAATGTTCATGACTATTTATTGTTTAGATATATTTTACTTTATTTTAGTATTTATGTTTAAATGCATTGATATTTTTTACACTTTCCTACTTTCCTACTTTCGTACAATGCTCTTGACTTGTTCTTTACAAGACAGTTTGACTATTGATGCTTCAATGAGACAGTTTGTATATGTGAGTTTGTGTAAATAAATACATATTTAAGTGTTTGCTAAAATTGAAATCACATGCAAATAAAAAACAAATAGCCACAAACTTGAGCAGATATTGTGTATAAAATTAATGATGGAGGGATCCAAATCAAAGCAGAACTAAACTCATTTTCTTACAACAAATGAAGGACGACACCACTATTATATTCTTGATGTGATGAAATTAAATTCTGGGTATCTGCAGTAAAGTTCTGCAGAGTAAAAACTGTTATTATTCACACTGATGAATATTTGAGTCATGTGTTCACATTCTGACTCTGAAACTTATGACATCCAGATTTTAATGATAAAAACTGTAAATGTAGTTTAGACTGGTGCAAATCAACTTCTAACATACTGGTAGGATTGTCTTTATTTCAAGAGAGATGCTTTTTGGGACATCTGTAAAGATGTTTGATCACAGATCAAATATTTGATCCAAACTTAACCAAACTTGTGCTGACAGCTGCTCTGAGATCCTCTGTAAGTGTCGACCACAGATCGTCACCAACTCACACACGTCAATATTTAATGAACTCACTGAGATACAAACTAACATTTCATAAACTTACACAAGACTTCAGTTGTTTCTACGACCTAAAGTGTCGACTGGCTGAAGACATTCAGCTGTGAACTGCAGTGATTCTGTTTGGACCCCAACGTTCACCACTTGCAGCTGAATTTAGCTGTTCTGGTTTTATTTTTTGGTATTTTTACTTTTGTCCTTTTCTACATCAGTTCTGTCTCCACTAAAGAGTAAATGCTCCTCCTACTCCTCTTTCTGGCCTCCATCAGAAACCTCACCTCCAGAATCAGGCCTCCAGACCAAATGAGCACATACATGGACACCACCAGCTGACCACTGTGGGGTCCAGGTGTGATACGATGTAGTCTGGAGTAGATGATGATGTAGACAGACGAGCTGACTGCAAACCAGGAACCAACAAGCTTCCCTCATGTTGCATCCCTGTGACGAGACATCAAACCACCTGGACCAGATGTAACATGTGAAAAGTTAGAAGACGATAGTTTGACAGAAACACGACCACCATGGCATCACTGTTCAGTCCTTCTGTGTCCTGAACTGCCTCCATCCAGGAAACAACACTCCAGGATTAACTCTTGTTCACCTTTGCTGTGTCAATGCAGCTTTCTGGGAATACCACTGACACCTCCTCCACCTGACAACACTGGTCACATGCACTGAGTGTGCACGAGACCAGTGACTTAGATTTCATCAGACTAAACTTTTACTCACATTGTCTCTTTTGTTCTTCATCATTTCACAGTTTTCCCCTCAGTGTGTCAGGATCACAGCTCTCAGCAGCACAGAGCTCCAGGTTGAGCTTCTGGATCCCTGCAGACACATAAATGTGTCCTCATTTTCACCAGGAACACAAAGGAAAATGTCAGAAGTTTCTCATTTAACCAGTGATGTCACAACCAGAATGAGCTGCACCACAGATGAACTTCTCTTTAAGAGAAACCCGAGTGGAGACAGAAATAAGGTGAAAATAAAATGAAATAATAGCGTGTGTGCAATAAGAAAATAAATAATATCACATATACCTGAACTACGATCTCAGTATAAAGGACAAGTTGGAGAATGTCTGATGTTCCTGAAGGTTCGGAGGCTTTATTAGGCAGCTGTTGGTGGCTTTTTCTCTTTAAAAAGGCCAGTAAGTGGAGGTTTGTGCAGCTGATATCCCAAATAAGCAGAAGGAGGTTGAAGCTCGTCGTGGAGCAGATGGTGGAGGAGGTTCAAGCTGCTACAGAAGTGATTCCGGAGGTTCAAGGTGGAGAAGTATTCCACAATCAAAACTTAGTGGAGCACAAATGGAAAGCTTTCACAAGACCTAACAAGTGTACTGACACATCTGGACTCCAGCCTGACAGCTAATAGGACAAACTGGTTGATGAACAACGTTGTAGGTGAGGGTCCACTTGGCATCTGCTGCACTTGTGACGGAGATTTAAACCTACCGTAGACAAAAATATTTGGATCAAGGATGGTGGAAGAGAAAGTGGATTTTTATTGGCGTGTTGAGACTGCAGGTGGCAGTTTAGTCGGCAGTTAGATGAGACAGATGTTGATGAGTTGAGTTTTAACGTTGCAGATTCAGATGCAACACAAAGTTTTGTCTGCTGTCAGATGTTAACGTGGAATTAAAAATAAAATCCACATATTGATGAATATTCCATCTATTACGTGTCTCTATATTTCCATACTTAGAGAATGATGATGAAAGCTCATACAGCAACAAACAGAGACGGGAACTATGAAGGAACTCAGGTGCATGTTTACTGGAGCTGAACGTCCAGGGAAAGAGTTCAGGAAAGGAACACTTCCAGTCCGGGAAAGTCGTGTTGAGCTGGGAGACAGAGAAAGGAGAACAGGAATAAACACAGGATTTTGATTTGCTCTGGAGGACTGGCTCTTTGTCAACTTCAGGTTTCCCCAGTCAGTGGTCAAAGGGGTAAGACAGGCGTCCTCCAAAGTCAGGGACAACCCATGAATGCACAGCAGAGTGGCGCAGCATGAAGCGTGCTGGGCCCATAACCCAGAGGTCGATGGATCGAAACCATCCTCTGCTAGTTAAGAACCAGAACAGGAGGCTCCTGGTCTGATTACAAATACTTGTAGAAACTTGTCGAGGCTGTTGTGATCAGAGGTAGAAGCTTTATTTCTTTGATGTTGTGATGGAGGTTTTTACTCTGTGAGGTCATAGTGAGGTCATGATGAGTCTACTCAGGTTGGTCCTGATGAAGCAACAAGAGTTTTTACTTGACAGAAGGAGCAGACAGACAGTCCTGTGACCACAACAATCTTCTGACACCAGTGGGGTTTGTGAGGATGGTGAGACTAGAAATCCTCGTTACGCTCCCGTTTCACATCCTGTGTGACTCAAACTGAAGTTCCTCCTGGACTCCACCCAGACAGGTGAAGGACCACATGTGACTAAACACGTCATGACCGGTCAGATCAGACAGCCAAGGGAACGTTTGTATACAAGTCTGGAGTTGTGCTCAAACTCAACATTTACAAGTTAACTGGTCTTTTAATGACCAGTTACCCAAAGTGAGCGTCAGGTAACATGAGTTATTATGGGATGTCTCCATGAGCTGTGCTGAGCTGATACAGGTAGTCTGTGGTGACTGAGTGAAGGTGATTGTTGATGATAAGAATTTTTAAATGCAGAAGGAAGCTGATCATTCCAGTTTTCACAGATGAACCATAAAGAGTTGAACATGGAGAATGAGGGTATCGATCCCTCTACCTCTCACATGCAAAGCGAGCACTGTAGCATTTGAGCTAATTCCCCTGAGTTTCAGATGTTTGAAGCAACTTGATGCTCTGCATGCAGGTTTCCTGTATTTTGAAAGTCTTTGTCTGTGGTTGGACTTACAGATTTGAAAACATACAAAACAAATAGAACTATAATACAACCAGTAAAACTGATCTGTTTAATCAGAGTTTGTGATACCAAGTAAGACGACACACAACACAAGTAGAGACAGGAAACAAGCAAACGGACAAAATGTTTAGTTGTTAGTTGTCAAAGTGTTTCTAACAATGTCAGAGGACAAAATGCACACAGCAAAACAACATTCTGTTTTCTCACAGCAGCTTGAAAATATACAAACTTCCGCGAGTAAATATTAGTGTAGTGAGGTAAAACACCAGAACAACTATTTTTCAAGTCAGTATTGGAGTATAAAGGTGGTCCGACCCCATCAGGGCAAAAGTTCACTGCTTCTGATTGGCTGTTTACTTTTCTTTGAACGTAAACATGATTTTCATTTAACAAGAGAGAATTTTAATAAGTCACTTAAAAAAACTTAACAGCTATTAAAGTATAAAAAGCTGATCTAATAATATAATGATTTTTTAATTTAAATATTTAGGTATTTGAATATAATAGTTATGTCATAATGATATATATATAATATATATAAAATACAATATCATATGTTTTATATAAAATCCCTGACGTCTTTGTACAAAAGTAAATCTTTATTTATTCTTCTATATGCACTTCATGTCATGAAATCTTAACAATATTAAATTTTACTTTAATAATAGAAACTACATTTAATTTTGTAACTTGCATTTTTTAACAAATGTTTAATTTAATAATGTGACAGAGTAATATGCCATATCTTTCCTCTTCTGAGCTTTCTGTACATAATTTTAAAACCTGGTGTCATCCGGAGCGTAATTGAATATAATCATTTATAAATGATAATTATTTTTGATGATATTGAAAAGGTTTAATGAAAGCTCATAGAATCTGCAACTCTATTAAATGCAACATTTTATGTGACCAGCAGGTGGCAGCAAATCACTATAGAAACACAATGCTGCAGCGCTGCAAATAAAACTACTGTAACCTCTAAACCAAACACACACACACACACACACACACACACACACACAAAGTTGTTGGTTTGATTCTCTTTGATTCTGTGTGTGTGAACGGGTGAATGTGGCTTGTAGTGTGGTGAAGTTCCTCCAGGATATTTAATAACCTTTGAAATCCTTATATTTGTAAAAACATGAAGAAAATAAGGTACAAAATCTGAGGGTCCAGGGTTCAAGTCCCTTTTCAGATGGTTTATTCATAGATGAACGAGTGTAAAAGTTAGAACTTATTTATATATATACACTTTTAAACGAGATTATCAAAAAGCTGTTAAATTGGACAGTAACAAAAAAACTTAATAAACTGAGAACAATCAACCTGATGGAGCAGAAGAACAAAATAACGGCATAAATAAAAAGTAAGACAGTGTTTCTACAATAAAAGCAACCTGATCAACTAGAACTCAAAGCAAAGAAAATAACTGTCTCAAAAAACATTTTAAAATGATCAAACATGCTCGCAGTTCTGATTTTAAAAGGTAAACTGTTTTTGGAGACTGCGAAGTTTTGACAAATATTTGATGGTCCAACCCACATTCTCAGCTCTGCTGCTCATCCAACAAATGTGGATCGTGATAAATGTGTCACCATTAAAAAGGGGAGTAAACAGGCTTCTCAATGGTATCAGATTTATTGTCAACAACCGCTGTTACAACAAAGAAGTATTTTATGTGTGAGATTACACATCTGTCAAGTCATCAGTTCAAACTCATTTTGAAATCAAGTTATTTTGTCCAAAGCAGATTTTTCCTGGTTTTTAATTAGTTTTACATAGAAAACAAGTTAATTCCACCTAAACAATGGTTTTCAGCATTGGAGCTCATTTTCATAGATGCTGCTGAGCTTCCATCAATGGAGGAGGGATTCAGAGGTTACAGACGCTGCATTGTCTGGGAATTGAACCCAGGTCGCCTGCTTGGCAAGCAGCCATGCTGACCACTATACCTGTATTTATGCTGTAGGAATAAATCTGAAACCTGTAATTGATGAAGTTCTTCTAAGAAGCAGCTGGTCTTCAACACAGCTTCATCCTAGATCTGCTGCTGTAGACCTACGCTGCAGGGGGACACCACCATGATCCACTGACCTGCAGTTCCACCCTCTGATCATCCCAGTGTTCACCTCCACCTGTCTGTATGGAGGTCTCTGTTGGATACCTGCAGACATCCTGACCTGCCGTCCTCGTCTCTGTGGATCACCAACTAACCAGGTGTCAGTCATATGAACCGGGACCTCTGTAAAGTCCAACGAGCAAAAACTGAACGGTGACACACTTAAACCACAAAGTTCTTCTACTCACAAACAAATATGCATGTGATGTCAAATACTGGTTTGTGTCCCCACTCACCTACCAGAATGCTGGAAGTGACGGGAATTCCTCCATCAGTGAACCTGACAGAAATCTATACTTCATACATGTTGATTTAACTTCACCCTCAGATAGACCAGATCTTTATCAGCGGCAGATAACTGTCACCAACCTGCTCGGGTCCCTTTGGTCTCTAGATTCCCATCTGGATGACCACACTTTGGGATCAGTGGTCATCATGTGTGGAGATTCTGAATGTGGATAACCAGACTGTTCCACTTTGCAGTTTTCTCTGGATCCTTTCTGGAAGAAGGATCTTTCCAGTTGATGTAGTTTCTTATACTGCACAACCATATTTCCTGCACCTGCCAGTTCTTGTGTCACTTTGTCAGGTTTTTGGAAAACCTTGAAATCACACAGTTGTATAGTAATAAAATTGATGAGATCTGCAGCAAAAAGGTGATGGAGACACAGACGGGTGATGGGTGGAGGCTTGTCTTTGCTACAGTCAATCTGTGTTAATCGGTGTGTCTAAGATCTTGGAAAAGTTTCTGATTGTAGACAACATTTGTGGACAGGATGTTGCTCCCAGATGGGACCTTAAATTTTAGGACTGACACATTGCAGGAATATGAAATAAATATTTTTATAGCAGTTTTTCTTAAAGAACAAAAATCACAGTAAACTGAGAGGTAAAGCAGCCAAAACTCAGCTTCAACAATCAGACGAAAGAACTTCAGGATTGAAGAGCAGCATCATCAACTGGGAATTGAACCTGGTCCATGGGGGTGAGAGCACCAAATCATGACCTTAGAACATCTGCATTTATTGTCTCATCATCATATGACTTTGATGACATCACAGAGTTGTTACACAGTAAGTGACTGTAAAGCAAATACAAGAACCAGAACTATTATCCAGGAACCATGAGAACGTGCAACTGCGCACACACACAGAAAGAAAACAACCACTAAGATTAAAGAGTTTAAACTAAAATAGCATAAGATAGATAAATGCAACAGAGGGTCCTGTATAATGTAGTCAGTCGTATAACTGATGTTGTATCCATGGAGACGGTCTCACAGTCTGGTCGTCTAAGAAATGTTCCACGTTTATACTCCAATACTGACTTGCTGATGTTGTCATCGTTTCATGTTCCTGTAGAAAAATTATTTCAACAACAACTATTTCTGTTGTCCCGTTAAACAGTTTTGTATCTGGTATTCTGGTGGTGTTAATAATAACAACAGTAACAGATCTTCACTTTGATGATTGACATTTAGAACATCCTTCTTTGTGATGTCATCAACGACCTCACATGACTTTGATGACGTTCCAAAGCTTCATGATAGAGTTTGTATTTAAAACTATATGAATAAGATGCCTGTAATTGATTTGCTGATGACAAATATGTGCACGTTCCCAAATGCAGCAACAGCGCCCTCTGATGTTTAAATGTAAATATACGTTTTGCTTTAGTTCACATTTACGTTCTGCAGAATAAACCAGACCTGTTTCTGACTCTGTGCAGATGCCTGGACTCTTCACAGCCACAGTCTTCCAGTGTTCTCCTCTCTGGTTGTGCAATATTCTCCTGTGAAGACTTGCATGCTGCTTTCACATGAATGTTATTTTGGTACTAAGCACCCACATGGCAACATCTGTTTTGCAGACTCATGCTGACCTCCGTCATAGTCAGTTTACCTGTCCACTCCATGAACTTCTCATAGATCAGCTGTTTCTCCAGCTGAGAGGAGTAGTCACCTCTTCCTGTGGATCATCAGTGACTCTCAACAAAGTGTTTAAAAAATGTTTAAAGATCACAAGTCCGAGGTGTATGACGGGGGTCTCAGGAGCTTCATCTGATATGATGCAGCAACATCACGTCAGACAGAAATCTGTGAAGTGAACAGTGAAGTAATTGTAACTGTTACAACTTTTTGTTCACAAATGTAGTATCTGACAATGTGTTTCCACCATCAGAGAAGTCACAGTTTCTCTCATCAAAAGCGTCTCCACGCCCATGGTGGTCAGGACTTTGTTCTGGTCATCCATCTCCTCCAGCTGGAATCGCTGCAGACTCACGTTGACCTCCGTCACAGTCAGTTTACCTGTCCACTCCATGAACTTCTCTCAGATCAGCTGCTTCTCCAGCTGAGAGGAGACAGTAGACAGGAGACAGTTGTTCGGGGTCTCCAGAGGGACGTCCACACAAAACTTGAGCCCCCTAGGATGTTGTGTGAGGACACGGGAGGTCACCAAACATCACTTTGGGGCCTTCACATGGTTTTACTTGCTCGTGGACACTGTGTGCACTTCTGATTCAATTCCATTCATGGTATTGCCGTTGTCAAAAGTTGGTGACACTTGTCATAAAAATACTATAAACCTGTTAAAACAATTTGTTTGATCTATGACCCACATCTGGCAACACCCCTCCTTAAGGTCAAAGGTCACCCCCATGACAGAGCAACACAGAAGACGAGACAGTGGTGGTGCAATCTGGTGTCTGTGTTGTAATGTGAGTTAAAAAGAGTTTGTAAAGTGTTGTTTAAAGAGTAAAGGTGGACACAGGACGATCAGGTGTTATAAGCAAAAAGAGCTTTATATTTACAATTGTTTTAACTGTGAGCATATCTGAGTGTTTGGGGGTGTTGGGGGCAGCATTAAAAAGTCATATTTATATATTTTAGAAGGTCACCTGTCAAGTATGATGAAAGGGCATCCATATTATTATTAATGACCTCAATGACCTCAAGACTGCACATTTCCTTATGTGTCGATAATTAATCTCAATCTCAATACTGAGAGATTAAAGTGATATAACTAAAGAATTCAAAGTGAAGAAAATATTTTTCAAGATATTCTGTAAATTTAATTCTACAAAAGGTATATTGTAACTGACCACACGCAGGTGCGCCACGCGCAGGTGCGCCACGCGCAGGTGCGCCACGCGCAGGTGCGCCACACGCAGGTGCGCCACACGCAGGTGCGCCACACGCAGGTGCACATGATGAGTAGATAATTACTCAGCATTTTGCTTGCCCTAATTAAACCTCTGACATTTATTTTGGTGTGCTCTTCACTGTTGAAGTGAGAGTGAGCACCATGGTGAAAGCAAAAGAGCTCCCTGAGGCCCTCAGAAAAAAAAATATAGCAGTCTATGAGTCTGGTAAGGGATTGAAAAAGATCTCAATAGCTTCTCAAATCAGTCATTCCACTGTTCAGAAAATAATCTACAAGTGACAGGCTTTTTGTAACAACTGCCAACATGTCTGGGTCTGGTCGTCCCAGCAAGTTCACCCTATGAACAGATCACAAGATGCTAAAAGAGGTGACCAAAAACCCTATAATGTCATCACGGGACTTACAGCAGGCTCTGGCTACTGTTGATGTGAAAGTGCATTTCTCTACAATTAGAAACTGACGGCACAAGTGTAACTTCCATGGGAGGTGTGAAAGGAAGAAACCTTTGCTCTCTAGGAGAAACATCAAGGCCAGACTGAAAGTTTGCCAGAGAGAATATTGACAAAAACCAGGACTTCTGGAATAACGTTCTGAATTATTTGGCCACTGAACATGTTTGGTGTAAACCAAGCACAGCCTTCCAGAAAAAGAATCTCATACCAGCTGTGAAGCATGGAGGTGGAAGTGTGATGTTTCGGGCTGCTTTGCTGCAGCAGGACCTGGCCAGCTCACCATCATAGAATCCACCATGAATTCTACGGTGTATCAGAGGGTTCTTGTGAGACCATCTGTGAGAAAATTAAACCTGAAGCGGAACTGGACCATGCAAGATGACAATGACCCAAAACATACCAGTAAATCAACCAAAGACTGGCTGAAAAAGAAGGAGTGTCCTGGAACGGGCTGTATATGCAAGAAACCCAGCAAACATTGCACAGCTGAAGGAATTCTGCATCGAGGAGTGGGGAAAACATTCCTCTGACCGATGTCAGAGACTGGTAGATGGATATAAGAAGAATCTCACTGCAGTTGTTTCAGCCAAAGGGGGCAACAGTAGCTACTAGAGGGTAGGGTGTCCTAACTTTCTACTCAGTTATAATATACCTTTTGTAGAATTACATTTACAGAATGTCTTGAAAAGTATTTTCTTCACTTTGAATTATTTAGTTATATAACATTGAGATTAAATATCCATGTATAAAGGAATGTTACAAAATATCCAGATTTGCACAGGGTGTCCTCATTTTTTCACATGGTTTTATTAGACTGCCCCAGGTCTTCCAGAGCAGCAAGGGAGGGGATGCAGGCCCAGACAGGCCCCAGACATTCCTGCTCCAGGATCAGTCCCAAAGAGTAGGAACGTGCACCAGGCAGCCGGTCATTCGGAGGCCCCACCGGGTCCCAGCAGCAGATGGCCAAGTGTCCCCTGACCAGCCCTGCCACCCCCTGCAACCCCAGTTGACCCAGTTAAGAAAATGTCTGGTTGATGCCAGAGGTCAGAGGAGAAACACCAGACTGGCTCCAGATGATAAAAAGACAACCAAACATCAAAGGATCAGGTGTTCCAACCCAGATGGTCAGAAGATCATCTCTGAACACACAACAGGTGGACAACGCACAGACTCAACAAAACTGGACAGAGGGACGTTTGTTTAGGAATGTTCATGTGTTATGTAACCTGTCACCTGAACATTCCTTAACAAATGTGTGTTTTCTGTTGTTTTTTTTTTACTTTCTGCACATTTACAGATTTTAAAAGACCTTTTTTTGTCCGGAGGAACTCTCTCCACCTTTCACTGAAGTGGAGTGATGGATAGGAGACTTTTTAGAAGGTTAAAGTTTTTATTAAAGACTTTTATTCTGACACAACTCTGTTGAACCCTGAAAAAAATTACATTTCTAACCTTCTTATAATGTTCTTAATAATGATAAATTTTTTTTATCTTTTTCTGCTGAACGTGTGGTGTTTTTTTTTTCTGTGGTGAGAAGTTTTCTTTCTTTGATAAATGAAGAACAAACAACTCTTCAGGCGTTTTCACTTGGCAGGGTTCCAGGTTCCAGTCATGGGAAAGAGGATTCTGTAGAAGAGTTGGGTGACAGCAGGGGGAGGATGATGGGTTTTGGGAAACAGATGTGTCAGCTCATTTTGGTTTCTTCAGAAAGCCTTCAGGCAAATGAGGTGATTTCATAAATACATCTGAGGTTCAAGTCCTCTTATGACCCATTTGCACTGGATTCAAATGATCTGGGGACCTGTGGTCATTTGTAATCATTACAGAAGACATCTGTGATGTTAATCTATGTGATGCATGAAACACAGATGTTGGGTTGTGATCTTTGAATGACTGCAGGTCCAGATGTGATTTTAGTCCGGTATGGACAGAACATTAGACTCTGTACTTCCTAGTTCTAACAGGATCCTAATAATCATTCATGCACTTAATCAAAGCTCAACTTGACTTTATTCATCAAACTCTTCTTCTGGATAATAACAAAAAAAAAAGTTTTACCAGGAAGTGGGGTTGACTACAGACCACCCCCACAAATCTGTGAGTTTAAAAGGGAACTCTTAGTAGAGTTTTATCTTTAGACCAGTTCCTCAAAGAACTTCTTGGTCTGAATAAAACAGGTAAGAAATCACTAGATACATACTGACAACCATAACGAAGCTTGAAAAGCTTCCAGGGAAAACAAAATAAAAAAATAAAAAAATGTTTTCAAGATGTCAGTTGAAAGTCTGTAGATGTTGTGGGGCTGCCTTGGTTGACAAGCTTCTGCAACATTGCATGGAGGTCAGGGACAGTGCCGCTGGAGTGGCAAACCGGGGATGGTGGTCCCTCTTTTTAAAAAAGGGGACCGGAGGGGGTCTTCCAACTATAGAGGGATCACACTTCTCAGCCTTTCTGGGAGAGTCTTTGCCATGTTACTGGAGAGGAGAATTCAAATGATGGTCTAACCTCGGAGGAATTCAGGAGGAACAATGTGGTCTTCATCCTGGTCATGGAATACTGGATCAGCTCTTTACCTTCCACAGGGTGCTTGAGGGTTTATGGGAGTTTGCCCTTCCAGTCCACATGTGCTTTGTGGATCTGGAGAAGGCACCTGACCTTGTGGTCATTTCTTTGCACGACCAGAGTCGTACTTTGGTTCACATTGCAAGCAGTAAATCAGATCTGTTCCCAGTGCATGTTACACTCCTGCAGGGCTTCCCTGTGTAACCGGTTCTGTTCATAATTTTTCATGGACAGGATTTCTAGGACTCTGGCTTCTTCCCACAGTCCAAAAACATGCAGGGTAGGTTAATTGATCACAATAAAATTGCCCATAAGTGTGTATGTGAGTGTGCATGTTTGTCTGTTTTTCTAGGTGGCCCTGCGGTACACCCTGCGGTGTCCAGGGAGTTTACGTTGCCGACCAAGCCAGCACACACCAAGCGACACCACCAGCAGGCACAGGAGCACGGCAGTCAGGGCAACCAGGGGGGAGGCACCACCACACAACCAAGTCCGAGGGACGCAGCTGGCCCCATCAATTACCGTTACAGTCGATGTGGATGAGGGACCGAGCAGCCGCCAGCTCCAGCCCTGCCCCCGCCCCCAGCAGGGGTAGCAATCTCAGCCCCAGGGCGACAGGGTAGCCAATGATTTGAAAAAGAAAAAAAAAAACAACAAACTATCAAGGCAAAAGAAACCAGAGCACGACACCAATAACAACAATAACCACAAAGGTTTCTGCCCCACCCCCAACTTATGGAAGTAGTTCAGCGGATTATCAGGCCAACGATCCGTCTAATTGTAGTCAAGGATAATGAGGAGTAAAGCTGAGTTATAGAGGTTGTTTATTTATTTATTATTAATCATTTATTTATTTATATTTTATTTTCCCTTTTTATGTATTGCTTTTTGCTTTTTTAAATAAAAACGACAAAATCCAACTTTATTATCAAAGATCATTTGAGGGGAGCTGTATGTGTCTTGAATTCAAGAATAAAATTTTTTCCAAACTTTGAAGTTTGTTTTTTAATTGAAGCAGATAGTTTTTCCACTGATATAAAATCAGTTAATAAGTTTTTCCAGAGGATGATATTGAAGAAGGAAGAAGCCATCTGGTGCGTGCGATCACAAGGGTGGAGCCTTGAGCAGAATGTTTTAGCCTGAAGGAAACACCTGACAAACGCGATGTAACAAGTGCGGGGAAAAGACTTGCATTAACTCAGGATTGTACAAAAAGGAGGTGTACGCAGAAGTACTCAGATCTCATCTGTATGCAGGCTTTTACTCATCTGGTGGGATCTCCAGATGCATCTTCAACAAATGAGGACTCATCTTGGATTGATGAGTCTGAATGCACCCGTCCATGAGTCCAAGTCCAAGTGTGAGTTATCAGCGCTCATGTCCAAGTAAATTCCTTAAACTGCTGTGATGGTTTAATATTTTCTGTTGAGTTGTGGTTTTCATGTGTTTTTAATATATTTTTCTCTTAGTTGTTCTAGTTTGGGCTTCTTTGTATGTTTGTGTTACTTTTTGTTTTATTTTGAAAGTCTTATCTTGAACGTCTCTCTGTTTGTTCACATCTCTGTCTCATTATCTGCTGTGAGTGTAAATTATCTTGTCTTATCTAGTCTGTTGGGTTTTGTCTCTGGATGAGTTTTTATGCAGATTTTCTTCTGGTTCCTTTTACTGCTCATTTATAGAAGAATTAGTGTTTTGGTCCTTATTTGTAATCTGTCCAGGTCACAGTCAGCTGTAGTTTACCACCACCAGATGGTCCAAGAGCACCTGGCTGCAGACTGCGTGGAGAATGGATCTCCACTGAAGTTCAGTCTGGACCATGTGACCTCCACTCTCCAGTGGTTAGGCTGAAGGTCATGTTTCAGGGAGGGGTCTTCCACAGGCAGAAGTCACATGGTTCCAGTCAACACAGTCTGCAGCAGGTCCCACTACCTGCTGCTTTGCTGTGTGTCATGGATCCACTATTACAACCCGATACTAACAAGTGGAAACTTAGTCTGTGCACATTTTCCTTCTTGTTTCTTTCCCATCATGTTTAGAGACGACGATCATTTCTGATTTCAGCACATAATCTCATCAGTCTGGTGTCTCAAGTCAAATCCACACGATTGTTGAGTGATTAACAATTTTATTTTGTGAGTAACAGATACATTTTCTTAATAGAAGAAACTGAGGATTTTACTTCCTCAGCCTTGCTCCTGATGCTGGTGTGTCAGCGTATCTCAGTCTTCCACTTTAATCTGGAGGACACTGCTGATGCACCGCAGGAGGCTTTTAATTTGCAGCTTCAGTCGTTTTCAATGTTCCAAGTTTGCTTCATACATGCTGATGCACGTAGCTGCTCCTGTTTACCAACACAGCTACAGACCAGACTCTACTTGTACCTGCCGGCAGGTTCATATTTCATTTTACTTCACGTTCTGCTCATGTACATAGGCGATACACCTGCTGCCACACAGTCTTAGGTAAGCACTCGACATGTCAACAAAACGTTTTTTTGTTGTTTTTTGTTTTTTTTTTTCCTCTTGTTTGCACATATAGTAATGGTTAATACTAAGTTTGGTAAAACCCAAGAGCTATATCTATATCTATATATATCTATATCTATATATATATATATATATATATATATATATATATATATATATATATATATATATATTTATATGCATTTTATCTTGCAACAGTGTGTGGTTTTATTGTTTTTTTTTGTTTGTTTTTTTACGTGTGCGTAGGTGTGTGAAAAAGGTGGAACATGAAAGAGCAAGAAAGAAAGACGAGACAGTGGTGGTGCAGTTTGGTGTCTGGGTTGTAATGAGTGTTAAAACAATCTGTAATGTGTTGTTTAAAGAGTAACGGTGGACACAGGAGTTTTTCCAATAATAGTTTGAGATCATTGAGTCTAGAGATTTGAACCAGGGGGTTGGAGGCTTGATGGGGATCATTGAGACAAGATACTTTACCAAGTGGTTGTAGAACAGTTTTGTGAGTGAAGTCATAAAACAGTTTTGTGAGTGAAGTCATAATCACAGAGACCCCAACTGAACCCATCAATGTCTCGTCTTTCTTGCTCTTTCGTGTCTCTTCATGTCATTCACATTCCATCCGGGGATCTTAGCCCTCTTTGGGCTCAAAGCACTGTTGATCAGAGCAGCGTTACATGTCTGTTTGAGGGACAGGTAAAGGCATGTCAGTTGTCTTCTTTCAAAAAACATCCAGAGTGCGGTTTCGGCAGTTGATGATGACAGCAACAAGACCAAAAAAGGAGCTTCCTGTTACCCAGGATCCTCCAGGTCCCTGAACCAGTGAGGCCTAATGAACACTATAACATGAAGTAATATCTGTCATTAAGCCCACAGCTGCTGCTTCTGACATTCTTCTTTCTTTTACCTCTATGAGGGATCATTTATTGAGTCCATCAGTGTGCACAGAGTTAACCAGGGTGCAGTAATGTGACACCTGAAGCAGTTGAAGGGTGGGCTCAGACTAGTACCTGGGAGCTTCTCTGACTCAGATCTGTCGATATCAGACGTGAAGCTGAGCATCTGCAGTAAACTGTGATGGAGCCATAAACAAGGCTCATCTGTATCTGTTATATATGTGATCATTGTGTTCTTATCCGTTTATTATTTCAGATGGCTTGATGAGAGTGAGAGTATTTCTAGGTTTTCTTTGAGTCATTGCCTCCATGAGTCACCACCTTGTGGTGTTGAAGGGATACCAGCTTTTAAATTATCAAGGGCGGTTGTCCCAGGTTGGGTTTTTCAAGGCAAATTAGTCCTGGGGGAGTCCAGGTCAGGATCCAGGTCAGGATCCAGGGTGGGAGCCAGGTCTGGAGTGACTGGCCTTTACCCTCCATGGGGCGTGGAATCCATGGGGCGTGGCCGTAGCTGGAGGGATGTGACTGGACTTTGGTACAGTTTTATGTCTGGTTTCTGTTGAATTGTTCTCTGAAAACATTTGCTCCTCGGCTCCTCTTGGTTGCACCTTCGGCAGCTTGTACGGCTGCTTCCGTCTGTTGGGTCTGTCCATTAACAAAATAAACTCAAAGAGCCAGCTGGTTCTCTCTTTATTTCAGCCTCACATCCTATTATTATTCTTTTTAAATGCATCGTTCTGTAACGAGCTGTGTCTGAGGTCATCAGAAGAGTCTGATCACATGACCCTCTGAATACACTGATCACTGACGTGACAATAGACTTTAATTGAGTTTTATCACATTTCCTTCTTTACCTCCACACATTAGTGGGTTTTACGTGTCTGAAAACTCTGAAAAGCAGCTGAATCTCTTTTTATACAACATTAAAAACCTCAAACCAGCTGAGATCTGACATCTCAGTTAAAGTTTGGCTCCTTGTTTGGACATAACCGATCATTCTATGAACGTTGAATGATGGTAATTTGGCATCAAAGATTGTCTGTTGACATATTAACTGAAACTTACAGAAATAAAGTCGTCAGTGTCAGCTCACTTACATGTCGGTGGATGCGTGTATGTTCTGGGCTGAAGCTGCTGGACTTCATCTAGTGGTCTGATTGTTAAACTACAGCTGATCTTTTTACTTCATCAGCGGTGTGTTTCCTCTACAGATGACGGTAGGATGGTGATTTAGATTTGAAATCACCAGCATGGACCACAGTGAGGACAGAGAGGAGGAAGTTCCTTCTTCTAAATCCACGTCGCCTGGAGAAAATGAGAACCAGAGCAAAGCTCAGAGGTGAGGTGATCATCTCTAACTGTCCATGATTGTTCTGGCTGTCGGAGCTCCGCATTAACATCACAAAGCCATTATTCAGAGAACAAACCTGACCTTCCATCGAACTTGGAACTAGATCTGGACCTTCTGCTGCAAACAGCACAGCAGTATCTACTGGCACAACATTTGTATGAGGGATCCTTTGTGCTGAAAAAATGGGCCTCCATCTAGGACTGATTGCTGGTTTCATAGGTGTCCAGTGTGAATGTCCCACTTAGGCTTATTGATGTGGTTGTCCTAAGTGGGACACAAATGTTGGTGCCCATTAATCCTCCATGTACCTGAACATAACCATTATGAGCAATTCACATGGTCCAGCGTGGACAATCCCTGAGATATAGATCACAATGTGGTGGTGAGCTTATACCACGTTCATCTGAAAGGACTTCTAAGCAGTGCACAGTTCAGGAATGGTAGGAAGGAACAGGTTTGTGGTTTTTCTAACCGTGAGTTCTTTCTGAAGTTGGATTGTCCTTTTAGCAGAAGAATTTGCTCACACCTGACCTTGATCACAGCACAGTCAAGTCAAATCACCAGAAATATCCTGGATGGGATGGGACACTGACACTGACTCATGTTCTTATTTTTAGGAAAGAGAAGGAGAGACCAGCAGATCAACCTCTTCCTCAAGATGATAAAGATCCAGAAGACCCAGACGATCCAGAAGATCCAGCAGTTTCAGCAGGTAAGAGATCAGCGACGTCAGACGGCAAATGTCAGCCCACTGCTCCTGGTGTAACTAGTGATGGGTTAAAAGCAGAGGACTACTTTCAGGTGTTTCGTGAGATTATATACTGACAAATGAAGAATATTGTTATTAAGTTCTACGACGGTCATTGCAGCACTAGGTTTACTAGTCAGTTTAGTTACTCAGCTGATGTACCGGAGGGTAATCGTGACCAGCTCTGTTTGGTCTGAAAGGGTCTAACCTGCGCCGGATCGGCTGGTTTGGAAAAGTACAAGCAAAAAACGGTGCCGCTACTCTGAGGAATCCAGACTCCCTGAAGAAGCAGCGCTGTGAATGTAGGAAGGATGCTCCACAAAGACGCTGTGAAGATTCTGGTCACAGTTGACAACTATTCAGCTGCCATCATTGTACAATCGTACCATAGTTTTTACTATGATTTCTATGTTCCTTTGTTTAACCGGGTAAATTTTTCTGAATATAAAATCTCTTCTCCTAGAGCGCCTCCTGCTGTTACCATCAGGAGGAGATCAGTTGACTCCTCGAGCCCCTTGCAGCTGAAGTGACCAAAGTGCACAATAGTTTCTTCACCATCAGAAAAACAGAGACAGTCATAGTAGGGGTTCTGTTTCTGCCACAAATGTAGTCTGATGACAAACTAAAACCCAACCAGAGAAGAACCCTGATTCACACACATTCTTGTTACATTTCTAATGACATGTATGAAGACACAAAAGGCCAACGTTTGAGTTACATTCACGTCTATGTCTACTCCTCCTCCCTGCAGAAACCATCAACAAGATTCGACCAAAGTTTGTGAACGGAGTGTCGATAGAAATCCTCAAACAGCTCATTGACTTGCTCTTATCAGAGGGTGTCCTCAGTCGTCCAGAGAAAGAGGACATTCTTGAGAAGAACCAAACCAGAGCAGATAAGGCGCGAGACTTCATCGACTGTGTCACAAAAAAAGGACCTGAAGCCTGCAGGATGATGCTGAAACACCTGCAAAGCAAAGATCCAACTTTGTCCCGTCACCTGGGTTTGTACCTTGATCCAACTGTTCGGAAAGGTAAGAACGTACAAACGCTGAGCATGACTGCATCACGTACATGCCGGATCACCTTCACTGTAAAATGATGTAACATTAGTCCATTTTCACCAACATGCCCTTCACTGAGCAGTTCATGAGACGTATGCTGAGAAAATGAGTCTCTTCACCTCCAGACCTCAATTCTTTGCTCAGAAGTGTCTTGTTCAGGGTTTTTGTGTTTGGGATTTGTTTTCTTCTTCTGTTTCTTGGGTTTTCTGGTTTTATTTTAATGATTTCTTTCATAGTTTCTTAAGTCAACGTGTGTGGTTGTCTTTCTTTTTGTGGCTCTGTGATGGACTGGCGATCTGTCCAGGGTGAACCCCCCCTTTGATCTGAAGAGAGCTGGCATAGACTCCAGCAGACTCCCCGAAGCTGAAGTTTTTAATGTAGCTAAAAGAAAATTCCAGTTGACTCCATCAAAAACTTTTTCTGCATATAATGTGGCTATGATGGTATCTTGCTGTTGTAAAGCTGAGGAATGAATTAAATCAAACAGCCTGCAAATGTTACCGGGGTGTGTCTTCCTTTAATGAAACCGGTTTGGTCTGGACGTATTATGTAAGGGGGACTTCTTCAGTCCTG
The DNA here is from genome assembly GCA_014839995.1 of Xenentodon cancila. Lineage (NCBI taxonomy): Eukaryota > Metazoa > Chordata > Actinopteri > Beloniformes > Belonidae > Xenentodon > Xenentodon cancila. The sequence continues at coordinate 18,390,056 of CM026220.1, read as the reverse complement.
AGAGCTGGAGCTTTGCTAATGATTTTTAAATCTACATTAATAAAAGAGATGGGACCATAATATGATATGACCAATAATGAATATGACCATAATATTAGGGGAGTGGTGGCCTAGTGGTTACAGTGGTGGGCTTGGGCGTGGAGGACCCAGGTTCAAGCCCAGGGCTGCCCACAATGGTAAATCACTGGGGGCCCCTGAGCAAGGCCCTTAACTCCCAATTGCTCCCCGGGGCGCTGCCCTGCTAGCAGCCCCACTGCTCACTAGTGAAACTAGTTGATGGGTTAAAAGCAGAGAATATTTTCGGTGTGCATCGTACATACAGCGTGTGCACGATGTCCACACTGACAAGAAAGGAAAGAAAAAAAAAAAAAGAAAAAATGATGGAAGTGTTGGGTCCTTGTTGGGTTTTTGGAGATGTGAGATAACTGCTGTGTTCATACACTTTGGACCTCTTGAGTTTACTTTTATTTCACTTATTGATCTGAGGAACAGTGGAGACATGACAACAACACAGTAGCAGAAGATGAGGAACAACGAAGAACAACAACAAAGAAGACGTCAATATCTGTGCATGTTGTTGTTCTTCTACGTCTGCTTCAAATCTGCTGCATTTGCTAATTGTTCTAACTAACCGATGCTAACGCAGAAGGGCGTGCAGCGCCACCTAGTGTCGCGGAGTCCAACCTCACTTTCCACCTCACTCAGTAATTCTCTTTCCATGCATGTATACAGGAATTTCTCTGAAACTCCAGTTAAATCCTTAGCTTGATTGCTGCCAATAGCTCGATTAAATGTGCTCGTAACCGTACTGACTGAGGCGTTCCCAAACCCCACAGGAGGCCTAATCTCTCCAGCATATCCTGATATTCTATGGGAATCTTTCCCAGTTAGACACACTCAAAACACCCCGGAAAGGCATACAGATGTGACCTTCACCAGATGTGTGAACCACCTCAAATGCCTCCTAATCTGCAGGAGAACTGATTCTACTTCAGGTTCCTTCCAAATAGTGGAAATTCTCGTCGCACGTTTAAAGGAAAGTCCAGTCACCCCCCAGAGGAAACTGGATTCTTTTGGTCACCTTCTGAGGTCCAGCAAAAGCATGTCCACAGAGCCAGAAAAAGCTTTTGTGATATCTGAAGTCAATTTAGAAACTTAAAATCTATTCACCTAGAAACAAAGAAGTATACAGTAAAACATACACTTGTGAAAAAGTCTTGCCGTTTTATCAAAGTTAAAAAAAAACATCCATATTTATTTTCAGAGCCAGTTTTCCATCCAGACGGTCCCATACAAATGGTTTTGTTCTTAAAGCAAAGATCCCAACACGAATCAAAAGTTTGAACTGACCGATAAAACATGGAAGCTGGGCTCCCAACCCTGTTGCCCTCCACATATCAATGTACTGAATATAGTCAACAAGAAGGTTCAGCTTTTGTTCATCAAAACCCTTAAGATGATCCCTGAAGTATGTTTACAGGCAAGAAACAACATAGTTATCTTGGTAGACATCCTGCATCACAAAACCAACTGAGGATTTCCAGACTTTCACTAAAATAATTATTGCAATCATACAGAAAGTTCAAAGATCACATAATACGGAGATAAAGGTGAATATGGCGTAAGATGTTTGCAAATGGACCCCCCCCCCCCCGAAAACTAAGCTATGAAAACAGAATACCTGCATTGTCTTACTCATGCATTACTGACATTTAACTACAGTCTGAGATAAACAAATGAAAATGCGACAAACCTGCAGAATTTGATTACTTTACTTTGAAGCTAAAACTGATTATCATGTCGGTTCTTTTGTCCGTTAGGGCTCCTTCAAACATGTCAGCGTCAACTCAAGTCTAACCTGACGAACAGGGTGGAGTCTGTCTTTGAGGGGACTGCTACACGAGGAAACTCAACCCTTCTGAATGACATCTACACAGAGCTCTTCATCACAGAGGGGGAGACTACGGACGTCAACAATGAACATGAAGTCAGGCAGATTGAAGCAGCATCCAGGACATTAGACAAACAAGAAACAAGAATTAGACAAGAGGACATCTTTAAAATCCCAAACAGAAGAAAGAAACCCACCAGAACCGTGATGACGAAGGGAGTGGCTGGAATCGGGAAAACCGTCTTAGTACAGAAGTTCACTCTGGACTGGGCTGAAGACAAAACCAACCAGGACATCCAGTTACTGTTTCCATTCACCTTCAGAGAGCTGAATGTGGTAAAAGATGAAGAGTTCAGCTTGGTGGAACTTGTTCATGAATCCTTTAAGGAAACTGCAGAAATATTTGATTTTGAAAATTTCCAGGTTGTGTTCATCTTTGATGGTCTGGATGAGTTTCGACCTTCTCTGGACTTCCTCAAAACTAAAACCATTAATGACCCTAGAAAAACCACATCGGTGAAAGTCCTGCTGACAAGCCTCATCAGAGGGAACCTGCTTCCTTCTGCTCGTGTCTGGATCACCACGCGACCGGCAGCAGCCAATCAGATCCCTCCTGAATATGTTGATGTGGTAACAGAAGTCAGAGGGTTCACTGACCCACAGAAGGAGGAGTACTTCAGGAAGAGGTTCAGAGATGAGTCCAGCATGATCATCTCCCACATCAGGACATCACGAAGCATCCACATCATGTGCCACATCCCAGTCTTTTGCTGGATCACTGCTACAGTTCTGGAGGATGTGATGAAAGCCAGAGAGGGAGGAGGTCTGCCCAAGACCCTGACTGAGATGTACATCCACTTCCTGGTGGTCCAGACCAAACTGAAGAAGGTCAAGTATGATGAAGAACCTGCAACAGCTCCAGAGAGCAGGAAGATGATGGAGCATCTCGGAAAACTGGCATTTGAGCAGCTGCAGAAAGGACATCTGATCTTCTATCAATCAGACCTGAAGGAGTCTGGCATCAATGTCGAAGAAGCTGCAGTGTGCTCAGGAGTATTTACTGAGATCTTTAAAACGGTGAAAGGCCTGTACCAGAACAAGGCCTTCTGTTTAATCCATCTGAGTGTTCAGGAATTTTTAGCTGCTCTTCATGTCCACCTGACCTTCATCGAGTCTGGTGTTAATCTGTTGAAGCTGACAAACCCACTTAGAACCTTCATCACAAGTAAACAGGATCTCTTTTATCAGAATGCTGTAGACAAGGCCTTACAAAGTCCAAACAGACACCTGGACTTGTTCCTGCGGTTCCTTTTAGGTCTTTCACTGGAGACCAATCAGAATCACCTAAAAAGGGAGGCTGAGTCCAAAAAGAAGTTCACATGATGTTGAGAAAACAGCCCAGTACATCAAGAAGAAGATCAAGAATCTTAAAAATGCAGAAAAAGCATCAACCTGTTCCACTGTCTGAATGAACTCAATGATCATTCTCTGGTGGAGGAGATCCAGCAGTCCCTGAATTCAGGAAGTCTCTCCACAGATGAACTGTCTCCTGCTCAGTGGTCAGCTCTGGTCTTCATCTTACTGCCATCAGATAAGGATCTGGAAGTGTTTGACCTGAAGAAATACTCTGCTTCAGAGGAGGTTCTCCTGAGGCTGCTGCCAGTGGTCAAAGCCTCCAAGAAAGCTCTGTAAGTACAAAGACAGGTTTGCATATAATCTTGCATAAAAAAGGAGGAATTTACAAGGACGGTTGTTGGGATTAAAGGGAAAGCTCTAGGTTGGTTTAAATCAAATCTATATGACAGGTTCTTGTTTGTTCATGAAGCTTCTTCAGGACAGAGAAGGGTCTGCTACGTTGTCCCGCAGGGTTCACTGTGAGGACCAATCTTGTTCTCTTTATACATGCAGCCCTTGGAACCATGGCATCAACGTTCATTGCTATGATGATGATGCTACGCAGCGGTATTTGTTTATGAAGTCAGATGAAACAGCGGTTTGCTTCCAGCTTGTCTTAAGGATATCAAAACCTTGATGTCCTTAAACCTTTTGCTTCTAATTTCTGATAGAACAGGGGTTCTATTTTTGTTCCCAAACACCTTAGGGAGAGATAAGATGATGCAAGTAATTCTTTGATTGTCCCTCACAAGATCCAGGAATAGGATGGGATCATCCCCGCAGCCACAAACTTCTGAATATATTTTTCCATTGACTGTAGTTCAGGATGAGAGAGGTTATACAACCTCTAACAAGTTATGTTAAATTTGTTGAAAAATAAATTCCTTTTTGGTTTTTGAACCTTTTTCCTGATTCCTTGTTTTACTAGCCAAGTCATGTCTCTCAAAGGAGTGGAGGTCCAGGCAGCTGCTCAGTAGCACAGTAGTAACGCTGGTGGGGGTGGGGGCGTGCCCCTTGCTGAAATCCAGGGTCAGCTCAAGATAAGCAGCAAGAACAGAAGACAAATCCAGCAATAACTAGCAGGTAGGCAGAACGCTACTAAACAGCACTGAGTCATTCCAGCAGAGTGACACAGACTGTTGTCACCAGTGTTCCAGCTGCAGGTCCTCTGATTCACAGCTGGAGCTCATTCAGCCAATCTCAGCTCCTCGTCCTCCCTTTATCAAGTATTCCTCTTTAAAGTGCCTCCTCAGGGCCTCAGAGCATCTTCAACTCCTCTGTTCTTCTTCTGTTAGGAGTTTTCAAATATTTGACCAACATTTTACCATTTTCTTCAAATTTTTATCAGACTTTGGCAATTTCTTTGATATTCAGGAATTTTAAAAAAGAGTTAACCCGTCCTGAACATGTCAGTGTTCAACACAGCATTTTCAAAGAAAATTTTTCTAGTTGAGAATAAACATGTTTTTTACATATTTGTTTCACTACAAAAGTAGTATAATGGATTTTATATCCCCATAAGTAGAAACAATAAAACTTTGTCATTTATGATGAGGGTGGTAACGAGGGAGCAGCCAGCTGGTAACGAGGGAGCAGCAAGCTGGTAACGAGGGAGCAGTCCGCTGGTAACGAGGGAGCAGCAAGCTGGTAACGAGGGAGCAGCCAGCTGGTAAAAAGAGAGCAGTCCGCTGGTAATCGGACCTTCATCAGCTGTGGAGTCATCCTGCTGGAAGATAAAAACAACCTTTTCAGATGGATTGAAACAAGAGATGAGACTCTCCTCTACCGGAGTGCTGTGGACAAGGCCTTACAGAGTCCAAACGGACACCTGGACTTGTTCCTCCGCTTCCTCCTTGGGCTTTCGCTGGAGACCAACCAGACTCTCCTACGAGGTCTGTTGAAACCAAAACAAGGAAGTTCAAAGAACAATCAGGAAACAGTCGGATACATCAAGAAGAAGATCAGTGAGGATCTGTCAACAGAGAAAAGCATCAATCTGTTCCACTGTCTGAATGAACTGAATGAAGGTTCTCTGGTGGAGGAGGTCCAACGGTCTCTGAGGTCAGGACGTCTCTCCACAGATGAACTGTCTCCTGCTCAGTGGTCAGCTCTGGTCTTCATCTTACTGTCATCAGAAGAAGATCTGGAAGTGTTTGACCTGAAGAAATACTCTGCTTCAGAGGAGGTTCTCCTGAGGCTGCTGCCAGTGGTCAAAGCCTCCAAGAAAGTTCTGTGAGGACAAACACAGACACATCTGTTTTAATTACAATCAAATGTTGTGTTCATGGAGAAAATCAGTTCAGTTCACTGTTCAGCTGAGTTCAGGTTCATCTAGGGCCAGTTCTCAACAATAATTCATCTCAGGAAACTTTACATGAAGACAAATGCAGCGATCACTTTGATCAAGACTGTAGTGCAGCGATACGTCACTTCAGGACATTTACAGCAGCCGTCTGACTCCAAAGCCCTCAGCACTGTGAGAGACCCCACCCACCCGTCACACAGCCTCTTCAGTCTGCTGCCATCAGGGAGGAGGCTGCGGACCCTCCAGGCCAGAACCAGCCGACTGAAGGACAGCTTCGTCCACCAGGCCGTCAAGACACTTAACACTCTCCCTGCTCTTCCACCGTTTCCCGCCTTGCCCCCCCCCTCACTCACTCTGATCTCAGTATCTGCATCAGGCACTTTTGGCAGAACTGGACCGCCTGCTTTGCACCATGTCACTTTAATCAGACCGAAAAACTGTTGTACAAATGTCATGTCATAACTTGTTTCTTGTCTCTTTTTAATTTGCACTTTGTGTTTAAAATGTATTTATTGTGTAGCCCCGAGGGTTTGAGAGTAACGTAATTTCAATTCTCTTTATGTATCTCACATGTGGTAGAATTGACAATAAACTTGACTCTGACTTGATGATCAATAGTTGAATTAATCAGTATTCATTTAAATGATCTGATTTATTCATTTGTTGAATGACAAAATTAAAGTTTAAATGACATAAATATTTCCCTTTTCTCTCCTCTGCAGGTTGAGTGGCTGTAACCTCTCAGAGGAGGTCTGTGCAGATCTGTCCTCAGTTCTCAGCTCTCAGTCCTCCAGTCTGACAGAACTGGACCTGAGTCACAACCACCTGCAGGATTCAGGACTGGAGAAGCTGTGTCCTGGACTGGAGAATCCACACTGTAAACTGGAGTCTCTCAGGTCAGAATCCCTCAAGTGTTGAACTGCTGACCGTTATAACTGTGGTTTATGTTGAATCCAAGGTGATGGTAACGACTGTCCAGACCTCTGCAGCTGCTGCGTCTTGTGACGGTGCTGCAGTCTGTAGTCCTGAGCCGGTAGTTCAGAGTATCTGAGTGACGGTGCCGCTGCAAACCCAGCCAGAACCTTGTCCATCCTGACTGTCCATGACTGAGCCACAGCTCACAGCCAGTGGATCCTGGTTCTGAGGGGAGGTGACTGATGACGTGGGGCTCGTTACTCTCTCGCTGCCGTAACTCAAAGCCTCCAGTGGCTACGTGGTGTTCAGCTGGTCTGTTACGGTTGTAGCTGCTGCTGAAGTTTGACTGTGTAGACATTTATCTGCATAGAAGGACATCGTCACCACTTCAGGTACCTCATCTCCAGGCTGGAGGCTGTCCAGCACATGTCTCTGCAGGTCATAGGTCACACAACAGGGACTGCAGGTCGGGTCAAAGGGAAGTACCTGCCACTGATGTCCTTCAGGAGGACGATGGGTCTGCAGATCCCACCACAGGAACCTCAGCAGGGACTTATCTTCTGAGAGCAGCTTCTTCATTTAAATACACTCAACTGCAGACTCAGCTTAGGTCAAACACACAGACGTGTAACTCCAAAGACTGTCCATCACCACGGAAACAGCCAGCAACAGTCCTCAGGAAAGACAAACAAGTGTGAATACAAACACTTTCACATTTTACCAGCTATATAAATAATATCATGATGGTGTATAATAAAGAGTTGATTGTTGATGCACTAATATTGACAGCAGTTTTTATTCATAAATGTAAAAACACTCATGTAGACGTGAACTGTAACGAACAGCTCTGAGCTGCTGGCGGTGCAGCGATCTGATTGGTTAGTTCACCTGTCACTCAGCAGACCTTTGAACAGGGATGTTTTAGGATTTTAAAGTGTGTTAGTGTGAAGTTCATGTGAGGGTTCATGTCTGACCTGGATTAGACATCAGTCACCGCATTCTGTTGGAGAACCAGTTGGTTTCTGATGGTTTTACAGGACTAGTTGGACCAACAAGTTGAATTTATCAGTATTTATTTAAATCAAATCATTATTTATTTTTAATGACATAATAAACTTTTAAATAACTTCATTGTTTCCCCTTTTCTCTCCTCTGCAGGTTGAGTGGCTGTAACCTCTCAGAGGAGGTCTGTGCAGGTCTGTCCTCAGTTCTCAGCTCTCAGTCCTCCAGTCTGACAGAACTGGACCTGAGTAACAACCACCTGGAGGATTCAGGACTGAAGAAGCTGTGTCCTGGACTGGAGAGTCCACACTGTAAACTGGAGTCTCTCAGGTCAGAATCCCTCAAGTGTTGAACTGCTGACCGTTACAACTGTGGTTGATGTTGAAGGATTGTTGGAGAGAGAATTGTAATAATTGTAACTGGGTTCAGATCGGGTTGAAGCCTGCAGACAGTCGTCACAACTGTGTTGGTGATGATGAGGAGAAGGGCTCCACCAAGTCCAGATACATTTCTATTTGTACTTTAGTCAGTTTCAAGTTATTTCAGTGATCGTTGGTGGTTTTTTTTCTTTCTTTAACTGAAGAGCATCAACAAGTTTGTCCACATGTGAACATCTCTAAGCTCTCCTTTCTAATCTGATCTTTTCTTTATCAATAAATGTTCTCAAATAAGACTTTATGTCAGACTTTGAAACTTTTCCTATTTAATATTGAATTAGTTTCCCTAAAATGATCCAACTGGAGCACAAATAAGTGTCCAATGGTGACCAACCTCAGCAGCAGAAGTGTCTCTTCTTCTAACCTGGACTCAGTCTGTCTGGACGTCAACAAGGTTCTGGACTGATTCAGATTCTGTCATTGATCCATTTCTGATGATTGAATGGTAACAAGTCAGTGAACGAGCTGAACTTTTATTCAGAGTTAACACAAGTGACAAGAAATCAGCATCATGAGAACAATTGATTGATTCCATGTTTGTTATGTGGAGTTGAAACCAGCAGCGATGATGTGACATCATCCATGAGGTCTCGGTGGGCCGCTGTGGTGCAGCTGAGTGAAAGGTAGAAGAGAAAACCAGGATCTGGATGAACGTGGACTTTCTCTGGAAGATGGTCCAGAATGAAGTTGATGATGACGCATCGATGGAGCGTTCAGCATCACCACTAGAACCAAAACATGGAAAAGATTTTCATGAACAGTTCAGACCAAACGACGTCCCTGGAAACACGAACGCTGTTTGGTGGAGAAAATAGTCCCAAAGTAAAATGTTTATTTCCCTGAAATGAACCTCATTAACGTGACCTTTAACCACAGCTGACTTATCTGACTATAAAACTAACTAAAGTGTTGAGGACAGACACGTCAACCATGGAGTGTGATGTCACATGTCCAGGTCACATGATGTTCTCCACACGTCTCTCTCCATGTCTGGATGCTGTCGGCCTCAGCAGCAGTGGGACTCTCTGTATGTTGATGTTCATCCACCAGTTTAGTTCAGACTGAAACGTCCCAACAACATTTGTCTGATTGGGGTGAATTCCAGTGTTTCTGCTGATCCTCTGACTGGTCCTTCAGCGCCACCATCAGGTGAACACGAGGACAGAGTCAGCTTCAGTTTCAGAGCAGTTCTCTCAGAGTATCTGCATGTGTGTTGTGTTGTGTGTCTGCAGGCTGTCAGGCTGTCTGCTCACGTCGGACGGCTGTGCTTCTCTGGTCTCAGCTCTGAGCTCCAACCCCTCCCATCTGAGAGAGCTGGACCTGAGCTACAACCATCCAGGAGAGTCAGCAGTGAAGCTTCTGTCTGCTGGACTGGAGGATCCACGCTGGAGACTGGACACTCTCAGGTATGGACACAGCTGCTGCAGACTCTCGGTGTCTGATGGAGGAGGACGTCTCTGTCCTTCACTCACATCTGTCGTTGTGTAAAGCTCTGTCAGCTTCTGCCTCCTCTGAGATAATAATCATGGAGCGGCGCTCCGACACTTCCAAAGAACAGCGTGAGGAACGTGATGTGTTTCACCTGGTAGATGAAGCCACCAAAGCAAACTTCAACAGTCCTCTGAACTCCACAATACCTGAGATGATCCTTACTGACGGAGCACACAGATACCTGCCTCTGGAGATCTGATGTTGGTCATCACTGCCCATCACTTGTGTCCCACACTAAAAACACTGGATCCCAATGATCCCAGCTGGAACCAGAAGAACTTTCATGACGTGGCCTCCTCCTCCTCCTGGTTCCACACAGATGAAACCAAATGAAAAGAACTGCTTCAAACTGTGCTGGAACGTGACGACCACAGGACAGGACTTTAGAGATGCATGGGTCCGAGTGTGGGACGGTTCCTTCATCAGTGTAGAACAATGTGTGTGTGAGAGCCATGAAATGTCCATGTTTGCTGAGAGAGACTGTGCTGGTCTGACCCCCCTCCTCCTTTCAGGGTGGAGCCTGCTGGACCACGATGGATGAGACCAGGTCTGAGGAAGTGTAAGTGTGTTTTGGTTTCATTCACACATTCAACCATCTTCACACTGTCACATCACTCATTCATGAGTCCACCGATGATCAATGACAGATCAATAATAACTGCAGCTGGGTGGTGTTTGTTCTCTCCATCAGATTCCTGTCAACTCTCCATCGACACAAACACAGTCTACAAACACATCAAACTGTCTGACAACAACAGGAAGATGATGCGTGTGAAGGAGGATCAGTTGTATCCTGATCATCCAGACAGGTTTGATGTCTGGGATCAGCTGCTGTGTAGAGAAGTTCTGACTGGTCGCTGTTACTGGGAGGTCCAGAGGAGCAGAGATGTTGAGATATCAGTGAGTTATAGAAGAATCAGAAGGAAAGGAGACTCTGATGACTGTTTGTTTGGAGGGAACGATCATTCCTGGAGTCTGAACTTGTTTGGTGATGGTCGGTACTCTGTCTGGCACAATAACAGACAAACATCTTCCTCCTCCTCTTCCTCAGTCTCTGACAGAGTAGCCGTGTATGTGGACGTTCCTGCTGGAACTCTGTCCTTCTACAGAGTCTCCTCTGACAGACTCATCCACCTCCACACCTTCAACACCACGTTCACTGAACCTCTTTATCCTGGGTTCAGGTTTTGGTCTGGTCCTGGTTCTTCGGTGTCTCTGTGTTCAGTTTAGTATCAGGAGTCTCCTCCTGTCAGAGAAACTGTCTCTGTTGGACAGATAGTTCAGTCTCTTCATATCTGTCTCTGTTTTCATCAGAACACATCAATCAAATGTTTGTCAGACGGTTCTGAATGATTCCTTGGAAACTTCTTCCTCTTCCGGTCCTTTAACGATGGAAGCTGCCGTTATTCCAGGATCCACATGTTGTTTTTCCGTCTGTTTCCCGTCAGAACTTCCCAGTGAACACCAGCATGTTGTTTCTCTGCAGTTCAGTTCAGCTGAGATCATTCAGTTTGTTTCAGCTGCAGTTAGTTTGCTGCACATGTGACAAACGGTGACATCAGAGAGGAACCACTGAGCTGCAATCAGCCCAGATGACGTTCCAGCTGCTGCTGGTTTTCTATTCTGATTGTACTTAAACATTTTTTGGGTTTAAAAAAGCCAGCTAAACAAAAAGACTATATATAAATGCTGGAAGCCAAAACATCTGAGACGCAGCAGAACTGCTTAAGTCTAAACCTGATCTCGGTTTGTTTCAGTCTGGACTTGATAAAACTAACCTCACAAATGTTTAAACATCTTGAGCATCAATTTTGTCTACAACTGTGAAAACATTGATGCGTAAAAGTGACGGAATTAATTCCAGTTGCTGTGATTCCTCTTTTTTTAGGAACATAATCTAAACTTAAACAGCTCCGATGCTCAAGAAAATTGTTTTCTCCGCGCTCCACTCGACGATTTCATAAAAATTATCGCCTCGACTGAAGATATATTGACTTGTGACCAAAACTAAAGACCCACAGAGAAAGAAAACAGTGAAACAAGACACCTCGAAAATTGAATATGTGAGATTTGAGCACTTTGAAAGTTTTCTATATGTTTTACTGGGGAGTCTTTCACAGGCGTCATAGTTTACTGACGTCATGCTGTTACTAATGGTAACAATAAAATCAAACTAAATTACTGGAATATGTCCAAGTATGTACTTTTAATCTTGATAAGAGGTACTGATTTATCGTAAAACAGATAAAAAATAACTGTTGATTGTGTATCATTATAGTAAAAATCACAGAATTAGTTTGTGTTAACTGTGGTACTCCTGTCTTAACTGTTATTTACCACCAGCTTTCAAAGTAATGTACTGGTGTAATGTAGTGGTTTGGGAGTTAAAAATACCAAATCAATAAAATGTTTACAATTATAATAATATAATATTGTGGAAGTTTTTCCCCCTTTGGACCAACAGCCGTTAGATTTCTGATGTGAGTCTGTGTTGCTGTAGGACACCAGAGTGGAGGATGACTGTGTCCTCTGACTTTGTTTGGTCTTTTACTCTGACCAATCATTAGATCTCATGTGGAAACCCATTGAGAGCATCCAAGGACTGCAAAAGCTTCTCGGACTGTGTTTCCATGTAAATACGTTGTACCACGTTACTGTTGATGAATGAAAGTGGACTTGGTACAGCTCTCGGCTGGTGAAGACGGGCTTGTCCATGTAGACCTGTCCTATGGGACCGGAGTCCAACCTCCCAAGTTTGACGTGGACCCAAAAGGAGAGTCAAAACCAAAGCAGCCACGAAGAAAAAGAGCCAGGAGACTGAACTAAAAATAAATGGACATTCATTTTAAATATGATCAAATAGTTGTTGATTTTTTCAGTATTGTGACTTTTGAAATCTTTTAATTTTTGGATTCTTTGACTCCAACTTCCTTCTTTCAACATCAGCAGCAGATACTCCAACTCCTGTTTTCAGGTAGATTAACTGCTGATGCGCACGTATAATGTTTAGGACATTGTGTAAACTTTATTTGTATTATCTATGTTGCTAAGGTAACTATTAGATTGAAAGTGAACCTCAGGGACCGCCCCTGGGTAAAGCAGCTATGATGTCCCCCAAATAAATGGGATTCTTGTGTTAGATTAGTTGTTTATGTATATGTATAATGTCCAGAATTTTGTGTAAACTTTAAAATAAATGTGATTCTTGTTTTTTTTCCTACAACTTTGTGTGTGAATCTCACTCTGCCGAGCATTCGGTTTGTGTCCAAACAGATTTTTCTACTTTTTTCTTGTTCTGGGACAAAATATAGTTGTATAATTACAACAATGCACCATTTCTTTTCCATTTTCCATTATTATTATTAGTTTTTACTCTGATACTGTGAAGAAGCTCAGATGGATAACCTTCTTACATTAATATTGTTTTACATGAATGGATGCAGACATATGTCACTGATTGATGTAATTGATGACTAATGTCATTAGAAGTAGTGCTCAGCCACCTACAACTTCTGCAGCTTCATATTTATTTTAGTAAGAGGGAATAGACCTTTTATATTTTCTTGTTCTTTGGATCCGTCAAAAAATGTCCCTTTTTTAAACACAATGGTTTTGTAAGGAAGAGGAGGAGGAAGTTGAGGAGGGTTAGTAGTGCTGCTGTTTCTTAATGGTTGCTGTCCAGTGCTGAAACCGATGACACTCCCACACTCATATTTGACAGCAGCACATCGTTATAGGAGATTCTGCCTACACACTGCAACATCCCTCCAGATGAAATCAAGATGAACAAAAGCTCACAGCAGTGAGGTTTGTATATTATTAAGTGCCAAACTAACCCATATTTTTTGGATTTTTTTATTTGACTAGAAACAAAGGTCTGACCTGTGTGACCTCTACTGGTGGACAACATCTGATGGATCACAACATTCCAGTTTCAGGTCTGGACTTTCACCTGGTCTTTCAAAAACCTTGATTCTTTTTACTTTTAGGTGTTGATGTAGATTTTCTGCTGTGTTTTGGTCATTGTAGCTTTTCCAGCTATTTTGATTCAATACAGACAATTCTGCTTTCTCTGAAATTGGACTTTGATGTCCAGGAGGTGGTACCCATCACAATGGCCACATAAGAAACTGCATCTGGATGCCACTGGAATCATCATTTGACATAAACAAAGCGAAACCAAGACTAGTATCAACAAAAGACATCATAAATGTCTGCATTATGGCAGGAACACTGGTGAAAGAGTCTTGTTGGCTTGCTCAGTACGAACTTGTTGATCCCAGGTGTTGGGTTCCGAGGTCACTGATGTATTTTGGTCCTGGACCATTCAGAGCTCCATAGACCAGCATCAGAACTCTGAAGTCTGTCCTCTGACAAACAGGCAGCCTGTGTAAAGACCTCAGAGCTGGACTGATGTGGTCCACCTTTTTGGTCTTAGTGAGAACTGGAGCAGCAGAGTTGTGGATGACCTGCAGTTGTCTAACTGATACTTTAGGAAGACCTGTGAAGATGCTGTTACAATAATCAAACCTACTAAAAATGAATGCATAGACTAGTTTTTACAGGTCCTGCTGAAACATTAGATCTTTTAACCTTGATAAAGTTGTCGGGTGGGCAGCACGGTTCCTTGGTGGTTAGCACTGTTCCCTCACAGCAAGAAGGTTCCTGGTTTGAATCCTGGCAGGAGTCTTTCTCTATGGAGTTTGCATGTTCTCCTAATACTTGCCTTGGTTCTGGTACTCTGGCTTCCTCTTAGAGTCCAAAAACATGCATGAGTTCATTGATAATTCTAAATTGCCCATAGGCATGAATTTGAGTGTGTATGGATGTTTGTTTCTGTATGTGGCCCTGTGATAGACTGGCAACCTGTAATAAAATCTTGCCTGTAATAAGATGGGATAGGCTCCTGTGACCCTGCAAAGGGTAAAGCAGGTATAGAGGATAGATGTATATTTTTGAGGTGATAGTAGGCTGACTTTGATATTGATGAAGTTCAGTTTCCACTGACTTTGTTATTGTCTTTATGTGTTTTTTTTCCAAATGTTCTCAGTCCATTACTACATCCAGATTTATGGCCTGGTTTTTGGTATTTAGGTATATAAAGGAAGTATATAATAAAGGACTCTGGTTTTAATTTAATTTAAGGCGTTGGACTCGAAATCCAATGGGGTTTCCCCGCACAGGTTCAAATCCTGTTCGTGACGGTGCAATATATTTTCAAGGAGGGGGCGTAGAGGACCCAGGTTCAAGTCCTTGGGCTGGCAACAATGGTTAATTCATGACCTCCAAAGACTGCTTTACATAGAACCTACAGCAGGATGCAAAAGAAAAATTAAAAGTAGATTTAGAAAAAAAATAAAACAATAAAGAAAAAAAACATACTTTTAAAAGTATGTAGGCATATATAAAAGAATTGGCGTTTTGAGCGTAAGTGACGGTTGCGGCTTCTCAGCTGTCTTTTACGTCACGTCTGCTGTCACGTTTCTGTGTTGCTGATCTGAAGCAAACAACACAAACGTGTGTATGGTGTGATTTTACCAGTGAAGAACTTACTTGTTAAAATAAATGGAAAGGTAAATAACACATTTTATTTATTTAGTTTAGTCAGTTATATTCTGGGCTTTTGTGTCTATCACTTATGTCACATCATCCTTCCTCCACCAGTCTTTACTCTGGTCCAGCTGCAGCATTGAGAAGCTTCTTGAGCAGGAAACTGCTGATGGCGTCTGACTGAAACCTTTTGATCTTGTAATCAATCATCCAGGAACCACTGAACAAAACAGCCAGCCCCCCCATCGGGGAATCGAACCCCGGTTATCTGCGTGACAGGCAGAGATACTGTCCACTATACTAACTAGGATTTCTGCTGAGTTCTTGAACCAGAGAGCAGCTCTATCTTCTGACTCCACCTGTATATTTTATTGTTGGCCATATATGATCAATATGGGAAATACATAATAATAATTAAATAAAGTATAATGTTTTTGTAAAAAAGAGGAGGAGGAAGATGAAGAGGGTTAGTAGTGCTGCTCATAAGCTTTTATTAATGGTTGCTGTCCAGTGCTGAAATGCTTGACACTCCCACACTCATATTTGACAACACTGGGATGGTCAGAGGGTGGGACTGCAGGTCAGTGGATCATGGTGGTGTCCCCCTGCAGCGTAGGTCTACAGCAGCAGATCTAGGATAAAGCTGTGTTGAAGACCAGCTGCTTCTTAGAAGGACTTTTTAATGGTGACACATTTGTCAGGAACGTGCATTTGTGGGATGAGCAGCAGAGCTGAGAATGTCAAATATTTGTCAAATCTTCTCAGTCTCCTGGACTAACATGCTGGTGTTTCCTGGTTCTAGTCTGGACTGGAGCAGCAGCATCACGGATGTCCTGCAGCTGTCTAACAGCTGTTTAGAGCCAGTCAGCAGGCCTTTACACTTGTCTAACCTGCTGGAGACAAATGCATGGATCAGTCTTTCTAAATCTGCTTCAGACACTATTACTTTGATTCTGGCAATGTATCCCAGATGATGAAAAGCTGCTGATGTTATTGATTTAACGTGGCTGTTCAAGTTCAGATCTGAGTCACATTTTACCACTAGATTAACAACCAGATTTTAAGGTTCTAGAGAGGCCGTCTTCAGGTAACTGACATCACTTCTCTGTGTTTGTGTGGACCACAGACGATGATTTCAGTTTTGTCTGAGTAGAGAAAATTGTTTTGCATCCACACACTGATCTGTTTGATGCAGCGACACAACGAATCTACTGCTGCTCCCGTTTCTGTGTCCTGACCGAGTCTTCTTTGGTCTACTTTTCACCATTCTGACCTTGACAGGAGTGATGGTCTCCAAAACCTTGAAAACAGCTAACGTGTACGAGTTCAACAGATCTTCAACATTACAACACAGTGTTATTTCAAACCTGATCATTTCCGTCAACGGTGTCCCTGTGCTGTCATTCATGAGTCTTCCTTGGACGACTGCAGACTCAAATGCTGCTTTGGAAGCAACATCAAAAAGTAAAATCATCATAAAAACAGTCCTGGTGGTTCTTAAATGTTTATATAAAGTGTGAAAGATTTTTTATCTCCATTTTGAACAACACAGACTGAAAAAAAACCCCAAATGACAGTTAGTGGGTGAGTTTGTTTTCCCTGAATACGGCACAAACACCTCCACCCTTCTGGTTCTGTTGGGATTCAGACACAACATTGAGATGAGATGGACTAGACTCCACCCACCCGTGAATGAGCTGGTATCTTCCCACCTGGACTGGTCAGTCCTGATCCAGACTTGTGGCTCAGCTGCCAGAAGAAGCTGACTTAAAACATACATGACTGTATCAACGTCGTCCCCGTCTAGTCTGGACCCAACAAAAAGACAGCTGTACATGTTTCCACCTGGACTCGGACCAGTGACCTTTCGTGTGTTAGACGAATGTAATAACATCTACACAACGGAAACTGATTCTGCTTAGAGCATATAAAAGTACACTTAGAAAAAGTTGTGAGAACAACCACGCACCCTGAACAGAACTGATCCCGGTGATCCGGTTGGGGTCTCGTGGGTATGAGTCTCTGCTGGGCTCCAGTCAGTTATAAAGGTTGGTCCCTAAACGTCCTTTGGCTGTTTTAGTCCGGGTCTCATCACCGTTCTGAACTCCTCTTCTGTGTCGGTGGCGGTTTGAGCTTAAGTGACGGCTGCGGCTTCTCAGCTGTCTTTTACGGCACGTCTGCTGTCACGTTTCTGTGTTGCTGATCTGAAGCAAACAGCACAAACATGAGTATGGTTTGATTTACCAGTGAAGAACTTGTTGAAATAAATGGAAAGTTAAATAACATAGATTATTTCTTCAGTTGAACCACTTATAGTCTGTGCAAAGCCATGTCAGAACGCCTGGGAATTCTGGGTGCTGTTTGCTTCTGCAATCTGCACACTGCGCTCCCAATCTGTCTATTGAAGCACATTTTTCTACATGTCAGCGTGCACGGTAACACACAGCAACTCACATCCCATCCAGAGCGTTTTGCACATGCTTAAAGCACTTTAAGTGGAACAAATAATATGGATCCTCATCATCATGCATGATGCACAACGCTCTACCCCACTTCTACCAACTAACTTAACTTGTCATCATTTTTATTTATCATTATTTCAATATTACGTTACCATGTTTTCATGTTGACACCATTATTTCTTTTGGTTTCTCAGTCGTCTCTGGTCCAGCGTCTGGTTGAGCCACAGTTCTTAGCTGAGTCTTCTGCTGGATCCCTTTGGTGAAAATCTGAAAAAAACATCAGAAATTCAGCTGCCAGCTACCTTCAAACATACTTCACACGTTGATTGGTTGCTGTGACGTCTGCAGGTAGGAATGTGTTTTTCATTCAGCTTTTCTGTGACTGCGGAGTCGAGGGGTGGTGGTGGGAACTGCTGGCTGACGGTTGCTCATCAGGCCACCACAGGGAGGGTCGTTACCTGCATCAATGACTGCAGTGTCTCAAAGGTTTTACCTCCTCTTCCCCACAGACAACTGGAATGACTCAAGTAAAAAAATATACATTCAAACAGACACTTTGGGACCTCCTGAGTCTGCAGAACATAAACAAAAAAATAACTCTGACATCAGCTGAAGATAAACTTCTGATCTGGAGTCAGACGCGCCACCGCTGGACCACAGAGTCTGTCCAGACGTCCTCTGACATTGTATAATTAAAAAATGAGTGTCCTTGTCCTCACTGAAAATGTAAATATTATGTGAACTATGAAGGCAGCAAAACAGAGCCACATGTTAACTATGACACTGACTTTCCAGGGTCTTCAGCCTCTTGTGATCAACCACCAGCAGTCTTCATGACTGGGCCACAGAGGATGGAAGCTCTGACCAGATCATGTTTACTGATCCCATGTGACTTCAGAGTCCAAGAGGGTCACACGTTTTTTTTTTTGAATGATGTTCCACCCACCACATGGGCTTGTGTGTAGTCCTCCAAAACAGTAACTTGGCATTAGAATATGAAGTTGGGTAAGTCTGGTACAACTACAATAAACTAGAGGATAAACAGTGGTCCTCAGTGCAACAAAAAGTAGACCATGTCTGAGACTGTTACACATATTTTGGAGATTGTAATACACTGCAACATGCAGACATGTGTTTAAAATGCACAACAGAGTGGATGAGGAACCAAGTTCAAGCTGTAAAGATAAATCTGCATTTCCACCGACCGATGTGGGTCATGCAGCTCTGTTTCCACCACTGGAATCATTTTAGATGTGAGCATCACCACTATTATTTACACCTTTCTGTCTCTTATGTTTTAAGTTTAGCTGCAGAACTGTTGTTATTGCTTGTAAAGTCAGGTTACACAACATTTAACTGTAGACATTCATGGTTCAGTCAGCTGGGAAAACGGAGTTCAAGAGGAAGCTGAAGGATCAGAGACGGCTGCAACTTTGACATGACCCCAGTTGACCCCTGTTTCCATCCTGGGGGTCAGTGTGGACATCATTGAGGATTACAAATATCTTGGAGTACAGTACTGTACAGCTCCTCCCTCTGAGTGTCAGACACTTGGAGTCAGTGGGTTGATGTGGACTCTTAATAATGTGCAATAATCCAGAGCAACAACTACATCTATGTGCTATATTCTATATTCAGCTGTTGGTAAACTGTTGTTATTTATCACACTGTAGATACATAATCAAAATGTTCATGACTATTTATTGTTTAGATATATTTGACTTTATTTTAGTATTTATGTTTAAATGCATTGATATTTTTTACACTTTCCTACTTTCCTACTTTTGTACAATGCTCTTGACTTGTTCTTTACAAGCCAGTTTAACTATTGATGCTTCAATGAGACAGTTTGTATATGTGAGTTTGTGTAAATAAATACATATTTAAGTGTTTGCTAAAATTGAAATTACATGTAAATAAAAAACAAATAGCCACAAACTTGAGCAGATATTGTGTATGAAATTAATGATGGAGGGATCCAAATCAAAGCAGAACTAAACTCATTTTCTTACAACAAATGAAGGACGACACCACTATTATATTCTTGATGTGATGAAATTAAATTCTGGGTATCTGCAGTAAAGTTCTGCAGAGTAAAACTGTTATTATTCACACTGATGAATATTTGAGTTATGTGTTCACATTCTGACTCTGAAACTTATGACATCCAGATTTTAATGATAAAAACTGTAAATATAGTTTAGACTGGTGCAAATCAACTTTTAACATGCTGGTAGGATTGTCTTTATTTCAAGAGAGATGCTTTTTGGGACATCTGTAAAGATGTTTGATCACAGATCAAATATTTGATCCAAACTTAACCAAACTTGTGCTGACAGCTGCTCTGAGATCCTCTGTAAGTGTCAACCACAGATCGTCACCAACTCACACACGTCAATATTTAATGAACTCACTGAGATACAAACTAACATTTCATAAACTTACACAAGACTTCAGTTGTTTCTACGACCTAAAGTGTCGACTGGCTGAAGACATTCAGCTGTGAACTGCAGTGATTCTGTTTGGACCCCAACGTTCACCACTTGCAGCTGAATTTAGCTGTTCTGGTTTTATTTTTGGTGTTTTTATTTTTGTCCTTTTCTACATCAGTTCTGTCTCCACTAAAGAGTAAATGCTCCTCCTCCTCCTCCTTCTGGCCTCCATCAGAAACCTCACCTCCAGAATCAGGTCTCCAGACCACATGAGCACATAAATAGACACCACCAGGTGACCACTGTGGGGTCCAGGTGTGATACGATCTAGTCTGCAGCAGCTGATGATGTAGACAGACGAGCTGACTGCAAACCAGGAACCAACAAGCTTCCCTCATGTTGCATCCCTGTGACGAGACATCAAACCACCTGGACCAGATGTAACATGTGAAAAGTTAGAAGACGATAGTTTGACAGAAACACGACCACCATGGCATCACTGTTCAGTCCTTCTGTGTCCTGAACTGCCTCCATCCAGGAAACAACACTCCAGGATTAACTCTTGTTCACCTTTGCTGTGTCCATGCAGCTTTCTGGGAATACCACTGACACCTCCTCCACCTGACAACACTGGTCACATGCACTGAGTGTGCACGAGACCAGTGTCTTAGATGTCATCAGACTAAACTTTTACTCACATTGTCTCTTTTGTTCTTCATCATTTCACAGTTTTCCCCTCAGTGTGTCAGGATCACAGCTCTCAGCAGCACAGAGCTCCAGGTTGAGCTTCTGGATCCCTGCAGACACATAAATGTGTCCTCATTTTCACCAGGAACACGAAGGAAAATGTCAGAAGTTTCTCATTTAACCAGTGATGTCACAACCAGAATGAGCTGCACCACAGATGAACTTCTCTTTAAGAGAAACCCGAGTGGAGACAGAAATAAGGTGAAAATAAAATGAAATAATAGCGTGTGTGCAATAAGAAAATAAATAATATCACATATACCTGAACTACGATCTCAGTATAAAGGACAAGTTGGAGAATGTCTGATGTTCCTGAAGGTTCGGTGGCTTTATTAGGCAGCTGTTGGTGGCTTTTTCTCTTTAAAAAGGCCAGTAAGTGGTGGTTTGTGCAGCTGATATCCCAAATAAGCAGAAGGAGGTTGAAGCTCGTCGTGGAGCAGATGGTGGAGGAGGTTCAAGCTGCTACAGAAGTGATTCCGGAGGTTCAAGGTGGAGAAGTATTCCACAATCAAAACTTAGTGGAGCACAAATGGAAAGCTTTCACAAGACCTAACAAGTGTACTGACACATCTGGACTCCAGCCTGACAGCTAACAGGACAAACTGGTTGATGAACAACGTTGTAGGTGAGGGTCCACTTGGCATCTGCTGCACTTGTGACGGAGATTTAAACCTACCGTAGACAAAAATATTTGGATCAAGGATGGTGGAAGAGAAAGTGGATTTTTATTGGCGTGTTGAGACTGCAGGTGGCAGTTTAGTCGGCAGTTAGATGAGACAGATGTTGATGAGTTGAGTTTTAACGTTGCAGATTCAGATGCAACACAAAGTTTTGTCTGCTGTCAGATGTTAACGTGGAATTAAAAATAAAATCCACATATTGATGAAAATTCCATCTATTACGTGTCTCCATATTTCCATACTTAGAGAATGATGATGAAAGCTCATACAGCAACAAACAGAGACGGGAACTATGAAGGAACTCAGGTGCATGTTTACTGGAGCTGAACGTCCAGGGAAAGAGTTCAGGAAAGGAACACTTCCAGTCCGGGAAAGTCGTGTTGAGCTGGGAGACAGAGAAAGGAGAACAGGAATAAACACGGGATTTTGATTTGCTCTGGAGGACTGGCTCTTTGTCAACTTCAGGTCAAACTCAACATTTACATGTTAACTGGTCTTTTAATGACCAGTTACCCAAAGTGAGCGTCAGGTAACATGAGTTATTATGGGATGTTTGCATGAGCTGTGCTGAGCTGATACAGGTAGTCTGTGGTGACTGAGTGAAGGTGATTGTTGATGATAAGAATTTTCAAATGTAGAAGGAAGCTGATCATTCCAGTTTTCACAGATGAACCATAAAGAGTTGAACATGGAGAATGAGGGTAGGTTAATTGATCTTTCTAAATTCTCCCTAGGTGTGAATGTGAGTGTGATTGGTTGTTTGTATGTGGCCCTGGATAGACTGGCGACCTGTCCAGGGTGTACCCCTGCGTTTCGCCTGATATGCGTCGGGATAGGCTCCGACAGACCCCCGTGACCCGGAAACGGATAAAAAGCAGGTATAGATAATGGATGGATGAATTATGTCATGAAGTTATATATGTAATACATATAAAATACAATATCATATCTTTTTTAGAAAATCCCTGACGTCTTTGTACAATAGTAAATCTTTACTTAATCTTCTATATGCACTTCACGTCACAAAATATTAACAATCTTGAATTTTACTTTAATAATAGAAACTGAATTTAATTTTGTAGCTTGCATGTTTTACCAAATGTTTAAATTAATAATGTGACAGCGTAATATGCCGTATCTTTGTTCTTCTGAGCTTTATGTAGATAATTTTACAGCTTGATGTCAACCAGAGTGTAATTAAATATAATTATGTATAAATGATAATTATTTTTGATGATATTGTAAAGGTGTAATGAAAGCTCATAGATTCTGCAACTCTATTAAATGCAACATTTTATGTGACCAGCAGGTGGCAGCAAATCACTATAGAAACAATGCTGCAGCGCTGCAAATAAAACTACTGTAACCTCTAAACCAAAGGGTTGCCCTACTTTATTTTCTTTTTCGTGATCGTACATATGTCATTCTTAAGGGATTTATGACAGAAGTTATTTATGTATTTACAATGCATTTATAATCAAAATACAACATGAGTTACTTTAAGTAGTTTCAAGTAAGCAGCTGCATTCAGACTCCTGTAATAAAACAAGCTTTCTATGTAAATGTAATGAATTTCAACAACACGTGTAGGTCTCATTATTTTGATTGGTTTGATTTGATTGGCTATAAATAAGCATAGTAAATATATAAAGTTTAAATTTAAATTTAAAGGGAGTTTTTCTTGCCACTATTTGGCTTAAGGTTTTTCTTCCACCAGGGGAGTTTTTACTTGCCGTTTGTTGAAGCTGATTGCTTGGGTCATGTTCTGGGTCTCTGGAAAGATCCTAGAGACATCTTGTGTTGTAATAGACACTATATAAATACAATTTCATTTCATTCAACTGAAGTCTCAACAAGCAAAAATTAATGGTGACACTTTTAAACCACAAAGTTCATCCACTCACAAAGTAGAAACATTGTGGTTTAATTCACATCTATCTTTTCCATATGTGAATGTACAGAGTTGTGTCTTTGTCGTCACTCCTGACTGTTTCAAATGTGTCAGTAACGTCCTGGAGGCAGCACCGACTCACCTCAGACTCAGACACCTCAGACAAGTTGCTTCAAACATCTGAAACTGGATTGTCCTTCCAGGGTTGGAAGTGCATGTCATCAACAATCACCTTCACTCAGTCACCACAGACTTCCTGTATCAGCTCAGCACAGCTCATTGTAACATCCCATAATAACTCATGTTACCTGATGTTCACTTTGGGTGAAACTGGAGTCCAGAAGGACCCCTTAATATTCATTATTTTGTATTTATGAATACAGACACTTTTATGATATTGTTTTTATTTGCAGTTGCCCAAAGCCCGGCCAGCTCAGGTGGTGCAGCATGAGACTCTTCAGCTCATGGTTGGGGTTTGTAAGAAAAATATTATATTTACATAGTACTTATGAGTTTGAACCATTTATTCCACTGATCAGTTGAAACAGTGTCTGAACTTAATCTGACCCTAAGTGAGTGTGCTTCAACTTGCAGATATGAAGTTCCTGTATCCGTTTATCTCCTAACAAACACCTGCTTATTCTGAGAACCTCTGTACAGCCGGATCCTTGTGCTCTGACTGAGAAGCCTGTGTTAAACTCGTGTCAAGGACAACAAACTTCCCCTTTCTCATCTAATTAAAAACTGCACCTAGACGAAGAAGATTCATCTTCCTTCTTCAGTCTGATAAGTAGTTAGGGAGTTTTCTGCAGAAGTTTCTCGTGTGAGACTGATTGTTCGGCCAGTTAGGAAGTTATGCAGCTGTGTCTTTTGTGAAGTTTTTTTAATTCAACCCTATAAGACCTGCCTCGTCCTCTGAGCAGCAGAACTCTCCAAGTGAGACTTCTCTCCACGTCTGATCAGCGTGTATCTTTTAAATAAACTTTTGTGTTAAACTTGAAACTGTTTGCTTTCTCATTTGGATTCCAGTAGAATTCCCACCACAAGTTCAAGCCCCACTTGGGGCACAGAAGGCACATTTATGATGTTTGTTTGAGGAGTTCATGTTAAATGGGAGCAGAGAGAGTCACGTGTCTGTCCTGAAACTCTTCACACTAGACCTCTCGCAATCAAAGCAGGAATCATACTACAAGACCAACGAGCCACAAAACACTGGTTTAAAGTAAAAAAAAAGTTTAGTTTTTTTTTAAAAAGGAAAAAAAAAAACTTATGTCACATGATCAGAAGCAGGTGATGTCATCAATGATGTCACAAAGGAGGATGGTTCTGGACGTCATAAATAACTCATTAAAATAAACAATAGTAACAATAGAAATCTGAATAAATAAATAAAATAAATCAAAACACATGAAAAAAAAAATTTTGTCATCAGATTTAAAATATGGAAACTTCTCCATGTAAATACTGCATTGTTCCCAAAGAGAACCTCAACATTTGAACCTTGGATATTTCCATCTCAAGTCTTTTCCAGTGTGTCAGTGTCTAAACCATAAAATATTGCAGGTCTCTCCACCGTCTTCTACAACTTTCCTTTCATTGTTTTCATTGAAATTTGAGATATTTTTATTTAATTGGTGGAAATTCCTAAATTTTTTTAAAATTTCTTGTATAAAAGTTGAAATTCTGAACTCTGGTCACATCTTGTTTTATTTCAAATGCATAATAATAATAATGTAAAATGAAAAAAATGGTGCATTGTTGTAATTATACAACTATATTTTGTCCCAGAACAAGAAAAAAGTAGAAAAATCTGTTTGGACACAAACCGAATGCTCGGCAGAGTGAGATTCACACACAAAGTTGTAGGAAAAAAACAAGAATCACATTTATTTTAAAGTTTACACAAAATTCTGGACATTATACATATACATAAACAACTAATCTAACACAAGAATCCCATTTATTTGGGGGACATCATAGCTGCTTCACCCAGGGGCGGTCCCTGAGGTTCACTTTTAATCTAATAGTTACCTTAGCAACATAGATAATACAAATAAAGTTTACACAATGTCCTAAAAATTATACGTGTGCATCAGCAGTTAATCTGAAACCTGAAAACAGGAGTTGGAGTATCTGCTGCTGATGTTGAAAGAAGGAAGTTGGAGTCAAAGAATCCAAAATTTAAAATATTTCAATTATATTTCAATCATATTTCAGTTCCGTCTCCTGGCTCTTTTCCTTCGTGGCTGCTTTGGTTTTGACTCTCCTTTTGGGTCCACGTCAAACTTGGGAGGTTGGACTCCGGTCCCATAGGACAGGTCTACATGGACAAGCCCGTCTTCTCCAGCCGAGAGCTGCACCAAGTCCACTTTCATTCATCACCAGTAACGTGGTACAAAGTATTTACATGGAAACACAGTGGGAGAAGCTTTTGCAGTCCTTGGATGCTTTCAACAGATTTCCACATGAGATCTAATGATTGGTCAGAGTAAAAGACCAAACAAAGTCAGAGGACACAGTCATCCTCCACTCTGGTGTCCTACAGCAACACAGACTCACATCAGAAATCTAACGGCTGTTGGTCCAAAGGGGGAAAAAAACTTCCACAATATGACTCAGTGATTGTAAACATTTTATTTATTTGGTCTTTTTAACTCCCAAACCATTACATTACACCAGTACATTACTTTGAAAGTTGCTGGTCAATAACAGTTAAGACAGGAGTACCACAGTTAAAACAACCTAATTCTGTGATTTTTACTATAATGATAAACAATCAACAGTTATTTTTTATCTGTTTTACATTAAATCAGTACCTCTTATCAAGATTAAAAGTACATACTTGGACATATTCCAGTAATTTAGTTTGATTTTATTGTTACTATTAGTAACAGCATGACGTCAGTAAACTATGAGGCCTGTGAAAGACTCCCCAGTAAAACACATAGAAAACTTTCAAAGTGCTCAAATCTCACATTTTCAATTTTCTAGGTGTCTTGTTTCACTTTTTTCTTTCTCTGTGGGTCTTTAGTTTTGCCACTTTTACGCACCAATGTTTCCACAGATGTTGACAAAATTGATGCTCAAGATGTTTAAACATTTGTGAGGTTAGTTTTATCAAGTCCAGACGGAAACAAACCGAGATCACGTTTAGACATAAGAAGTTCTGCTGCGTCTCAGATCTTTTTGCTTCCAGCATTTATATATAGTTCTTTGTTTAGCTGGCTTTTTTAAACCCAAACAATGTTTAAGTACAATCAGAATAGAAAACCAGCAGCAGCTGGAACGTCATCTGGGCTGATTGCAGCTCAGTGGTTCCTCTCTGATGTCACCGTTTGTCACATGTGCAGCAAACTAACTGCAGCTGACACCAACTGAATGATCTCAGCTGAACTGAGCTGCAGAGAAACAACATGCTGGTGTTCACTGGGAAGCTCTGACAGGAAACAGACGGAAAAACAACAGGTGGATCCTGGAATAACGGCAGCTTCCATCTTTAAAGGACCGGAAGAGGAAGAAGTTTCCAAGGAATCATTCAGAACCGTTTGACAAACATTTGATTGATGTGTTCTGATGAAAACAGAGACAGACATGTAGAGACTGAACTATCTGTCCAACAGAGACAGTTTCTCTGACAGGAGGAGACTCCTGATACTAAACTGGACACAGAGACACTGAAGAACCAGAAAGGAACCCAAACCCAGGATAAAGAGGTTCAGTGAACGTGGTGTTGAAGGTGTGGAGGTGGATCAGTCTGTCAGAGGAGACGCTGTAGAAGGACAGAGTTCCAGCAGGAACGTCCACATACACGGCTACTCTGTCAGAGACTGAGGAAGAGGAGGAGGAAGATGTTCTTCTGTTATTGTGACAGACAGAGTACCGACCATCACCAGAACAGAACAGACTCCAGGAATGATCGTTCCATCCA
Source organism: Xenentodon cancila (assembly GCA_014839995.1). Lineage (NCBI taxonomy): Eukaryota > Metazoa > Chordata > Actinopteri > Beloniformes > Belonidae > Xenentodon > Xenentodon cancila. The sequence goes on along the minus strand of CM026220.1, from coordinate 18,362,930 downwards.
AACATACAGTCATCAGAGGTTCCTTTCCTTCTGATTCTTCTGTAACTCACTGATATACAAACAGCTCCGCTCCTCTGGACCTCCCAGTAACAGCGACCAGTCAGAACTTCTCTACACAGCAGCTGACACAAGGAATCAAATCTGTCTGGATGATCAGGATACGACTGATCCTCCTTCACACGCATCATCTTCCTGTTGTTGTCAGACAGTTTGATGTGTTTGTTGACTGTGTTTGTGTCGATGGAGAGTTGACAGGAATCTGATGGAGAGAACAAACACCACCCAGCTGCAGTTATTATTGATCTGTCATCAATCATCGATGGACTCATGAATGAGTGATGTGACAGTGTGAAGATGGTTGAACGTGTGAATGAAATCAAAACACACTTACACTTCCTCAGACCTGGTCTCAACCATCGTGGTCCAGCAGGCTCCACCCTGAAAGGAGGAGGGGGGTCAGACCAGCACAGTCTCTCAAAGCAAACATGGACATTTCATGGCTCTCACACACACATTGTTCTACACTGATGAAGGAACCGTCCCACACTCGGACCCATGCATCTCTATAGTCCTGTCCTGTGGTCGTCACGTTCCAGCACAGTTTGAAGCGGTTCTTTTCATTTGGTTTCATCTGTGTTGAACCAGGAGGAGGAGACCATGTCATGGATGAGTGAAGGTGCAGCTGCTGTTGTGCTGTGATGGGCCTGAAAACCTCACTGCTGTGGTTCTAGTATGTTTACTGAGTCATGACGCCTCACAGCTGTGAACTGCATCTATCAGCTCTGCTGCAGCACCAGATGAGCTGCAGCAACTTGATCTGCTGAAAGACCTCTGGTAAGGATCATCTCAGTTTTTGTGGAGTTTAGAGGATTGTTGAAGTTTGCTCTGGTGGCTTCATTTACCAGCTGAAACACATCAGGTTCCTCATGCTGTTCTTTGGAAGTGTTGGAAGTGTCGGAGCTGTCGGAGAGCCGCTCCATGATTATTATCTCAAAGGAGGCAGAAGCTGACAGAGCTTTACACAACGACAGATGTGAGTGAAGGACAGAGACGTCCTCCTCCATCAGACACCGTGAGTCTGCAGCAGCTGTGTCCATACCTGAGAGTGTCCAGTCTCCAGCGTGGATCCTCCAGTCCAGCAGACAGAAGCTTCACTGCTGACTCTCCTGGATGGTTGTAGCTCAGGTCCAGCTCTCTCAGATGGGAGGGGTTGGAGCTCAGAGCTGAGACCAGAGAAGCACAGCCGTCCGACGTGAGCAGACAGCCTGACAGCCTGCAGACACACAACACAACACACATGCAGATACTCTGAGAGAACTGCTCTGAAACTGAAGCTGACTCTGTCCTCGTGTTCACCTGATGGTGGCGCTAAAAGAACAGTCAGAGAAGACCTTAAACATAAACCACAGTTATAACGGTCAGCAGTTCAACACTTGAGGGATTCTGACCTGAGAGACTCCAGTTTACAGTGGGGACTCTCCAGTCCAGGACACAGCTTCTCCAGTCCTGAATCCTGCAGGTGGTTGTTACTCAGGTCCAGTTCTGTTAGACTGGAGGACTGAGAGCTGAGAACTGAGGACAGACCTGCACAGACCTCCTCTGAGAGGTTACAGCCACTCAACCTGCAGAGGAGATAAAAGGGAAATATTTAGGTTATTTAAACTTTGATTTGGTCATTTAACAAATTAATAATTCAGATCATTTAAATTCATACTGATTAATTCAACTATTGATCATTAAGTATCGCTGCACTACAGTCTGGATCAAAGTGATCGCTGCATTCGTCTTCATGTAAAGTTTCCTGAGATGAATTATTGTTGAGAACTGGTCCTACATGAACCTGAACTCAGCTGAACAGTGAACTGAACTGATTTGCGGACGACACGACTGTGGTGGGTCTCATCAACAACAACGATGAGTCAAACTACAGGAGCGAAGTGAGCCGCCTGGCTGAGTGGTGCAGCGACAACAATCTCTCCCTGAACGTGGAGAAGACCAAGGAGATTGTTGCTGACTTCAGGAGACAACACACCCAGCATGCTCCTCTGACCATCAATGGTGCTGCTGTGGAGAGGGTGAGCAGCACCAAGTTCCTGGGTGTCCACATCTCAGAGGACCTCTCCTAGACTGTTAACACCGCGTAACTCGCCAAGAAGGCACAGCAGCGTCTCTACTTCCTCCGCAAACTGCGAAGAGCCAGAGCCCCGGCCCCCATCAGGTACACCTTCTACAGAGGCACCATCGAGAGCATCCTGACCAGCTGCATCACCGTGTGGTACGGATCCTGCACCGCAACCTGCCGCAAGTCTCTCCAACGTGTCATGAGAGCAGCTGAGAAGATCGTTGGTGTCTCTCTCCCCTCACTTCAGGACATTTACAGCAGCCGTCTGACTCGCAAAGCCCTCAGCATTGTGAGAGACCCCACCCACCCGTCACACAGCCTCTTCAGTCTGCTGCCTTCAGGGAGGAGGCTGCGGACCCTCCGAGCCAGAACCAGCCGACTGAAGGACAGCTTCGTCCACCAGGCCGTCAGGACACTTAACACTCTCCCTGCTCTTCCACCGTTTCGCGCCTTGCCCCCCCCCTCACTCACTCTGATCTCAGTATCTGCACCAGGCACTTTTGGCAGAACTGGACCGCCTACTTCGCACCAGGTCACTTTAACCAGACCGAAAAACTGTTGTTGTCATGTCACAACTTGTTTCTTGTCTCCTTTTAACTTGCACTTTGTGTTTAAAATTTATTTATTGTGTAGCACCGAGGGTTTGAGAGTAACGTAATTTCGATTCTCTGTATGTGTCTCACATGTGGTAGAATTGACAATAAACTTGACTCTGACTCTGACTCTGATTTTCTCCATGAACACAACATTTGATTGTAATTAAAACAGATGTGTCTGTGTTTGTCCTCACAGAACTTTCTTGGAGGCTTTGACCACTTGCAGCAGCCTCAGGAGAACCTCCTCTGAAGCAGAGTATTTCTTCAGGTCAAACACTTCCAGATCTTCTTCTGATGACAGTAAGATGAAGACCAGAGCTGAACACTGACCAGGAGACAGTTTATCTATGGAGAGACGTCCTGACCTCTGTTGGACACTTTTCACCAGAGAACCTTCATTCAGTTCATTCAGACAGTGGAACAGATTGATGCTTTTCTCTGCAGACAGATCCTCACTGATCCTCTTCTTGATGTATTTGATAGTTTTCTGATGATTCTGTGAACTTCCTTGTTTTGGTTTCAACAGACCTCGTAGGAGAGTCTGGTTTGTCTCCAGTGAAAGACCAAGGAGGAAGCGGAGGAACAAGTCCAGGTGTCCGTTTGGACTCTGTAGGGCCTTTTCCACAGCAGTCTGGTAGAGGAGAGTCTCTTCTCTTGTTTTAATCCCTCTAAAGATGTTTTTTTGTTCCTCCAGCAGGTTGACTCCATAGTTGATGAAGGTCCGATGGACATGAAGAGCAGCCAGGAACTCCTGAACACTCAGATGGATGAAGCAGAACACCTTGTACTGGTACATGTGTTTCTCCTTTATACAGATCTCAACTCAACTCAACTCAACTTTATTTATAAAGCACTTTAAACAAAACAAGGTTCACCAAAGTGCTGAACAAAGCATAAAATTAGTAAAAGAGCATGGCAATAATCAGACATAAGAAAATTAAAATACAATACAGTCTCCAGATTCCAACTCAATTAAAAGCCAAAGTGAAAAAATATGTTTTAAGAGCAGATTTAAAAGTGGAAAATGAGTCCATCTGTCTGAGGTCCAGGGGCAACTCATTCCAGATCTTTGGTCCGAAGATTGAAAAGGCTCGGTCACCTCTCAGTTTCCTCTTGGTCTTGGAGACGACTAACTGTATCTGATTTGCTGACCTGAGGGAGCGAGGAGGGGTGTACACCTGGATCAGGTCAGATAGGTACTTAGGAGCGAGACCATGAAGACATTTAAAAACAAATAAAAGAATTTTAAAATCAATGCGTAAACGAACTGGGAGCCAATGAAGTGATGCTAAAATGGGAGTAATGTGCTCTTGTTTCCGCGCACCAGTCAAAAGACGGGCAGCAGCGTTCTGGACTAACTGCAATCGAGCAAGTGATTTCTGAGCAACTCCAACATAAAGAGCATTGCAATAATCTAAACGAGTTGTAATAAAAGCATGGATTAAAATCTCAAAGTCACAGCGAGAAAGAAGAGGTTTAACCTTGGACAATTGTCTCAGATGGAAAAAGCTGGACTTGACCACTGAACTAATGTGAGCATTAAAAGTCAGGTTGCTGTCCAGTTTGACACCCAAACTCGTTGCTGTCCGTTTCAAATAATCATTTAAAACACCCAAATTGACATGTACCTTAGAGATGTCACTTGGGCCAAATAACAGAACCTCTGTCTTTTCCTGATTTAAATGTAATAGGTTACATGACATCCATGCCTTAATATCATCAATGCACTGTAATAACTGTTGAGCAGAATATGCTTCTTCCTGCTTTAGTGGTATATAAATCTGGCTGTCGTCGGCATAAAAGTGGAATGAAATCCCATGTTTACGGAGAACTGAACCAAGTGGAAGCAGGTACAATGAAAACAGAAGAGGTCCGAGAACAGAACCCTGAGGTACACCACATGTAAGAGGTGTCCTGCAGGACTCTGTACGTCCAAGACGGACGCAAAAACTCCTTTCCGTTAGGTATGATTTGAACCATTTTAAAACATCACCTTGAATGCCCACCCAGCTTTCAAGGCGAGACAAAAGGATTTGATGGTCTACTGTGTCGAAGGCAGCTGCCAGATCCAACAGAACCAAAACAACACAGTGACCAGCATCTGTTGCTAAAAGAATGTCGTTAGAAACCCTTAATAGCGCCGACTCAGTACTGTGACGAGGTTTAAATCCCGACTGAAACACCTCAAGAATGTTGTTCTCTTCTAAAAACGTTATTAACTGGCAATACACAATTTTTTCAAGAACCTTCGAAAGGAATGGGAGCTTAGAGATGGGTCTGAAATTTGCCAAAATGGAAGAGTCCAAGCCAGGCTTTTTAATAAGTGGTGTTACTACTGCATGTTTAAAACACGAGGGCACAATCCCACGAACTAAACTGCCATTAATTATACTTAGAACATGAGGAGCCAGAGTAGGAAAAACTTCTTTAAAAAGACGAGGTGGAACTGGATCATTAGGAGACCCTGATGGCTTCATCTGACTGATTAATTTCTCCAAATAAGACGAACTGACAGGTTCAAACTGGTGGAAAACAGTAGAACATGTGATAGACATGGAGGGAGTACAAGGGAGAGGGGTAATGAGGGTCCTAATATTCCTAACTTTATCAATAAAAAAGCTCGCGAACATCTCACAAACCCTGGTTGAGTTCTCCAGAGAGGCCGATTGTTGAGCATTTAGTACAGAGTTAATAGTTTTAAACAAAACCCGAGGATTGTGATGGTTACTTGCAATAATTTCTGAAAAATACTTCGTCTTGGCAGCTTTCATAGTCTTTTGATAAGATCGCCAGCTATCTCTCAACAACTGGAAGGAGACTTGTAACCGGTCTTTCTTCCATTTCCGCTCGGCTCTCCTGCACTCCCGCCTCACAGCTCGAGTAGCCTCATCTAACCAGGGCTCAGATCTCAACCTGGAGAGCCTTGTTTTCAGCGGAGCTACATTATCTAAAACAGTTTGGCAGATTGAATAAAAGTAAGACGACATGCTCTCAATATCTGGATTACAGCTCTGATAATCTGGTGAAAGAATAGTGGAATTAAAAGCTGCAGAGAACTGAGCGGCTGTGTAGGAGTTAATAGTTCGACTGCACAGGGCAGGGGCACGAGGTTTAACTATGTGACCCGGGAGCTGCACATCAAACAAAACAGGCATGTGATCAGAAAACACAGCATCACAGATTTCAAGGTTAAAAACAGTAAAACCATGAGCTAAAACTAAATCAAGTATGTGACCGTGTTCTTGCGTAGGGGCAGATACAAACTGAACAAAATTAAAAGAGTTGATAAGATTTAAAAAGTCTCTGGCCAACGGCTTTTCAGGACAACAGACGTGGATATTAAAATCCCCAACTATTAAAATTCTGTCATATTTTGGCATTACTCCCGCCATAAAATCAGCAAAGTCATCAATAAAGTCCTTATTGTACTTTGGCGGTCTGTATATAACAGCGCAAAACACAGAACGAGCAGAGTCCAGTTTAAATAAATCCATCTCAAAACTGGAGTAGGTCCTTGCTGGGATCACCTGTTTACAGTTGTAGCTGCTCCTGTAAACGGTGGCCACGCCCCCTCCCCGACCAGACGTTCTCGGAACGCTGAAATACGAACAGTCCGGTGGCAAAAGTTCGCTGAAGGCACTGCTGTCGTCTCCAGAGATCCAGGTTTCAGTTAAATGCAGGAAATCCAGTCGATGAGTGACGAAGAAATCCTTTAGGACGAAGGTTTTGTTGGCTAGCGATCTAGCGTTCACCAGCGCCATCCTGGCCGGGGCCGGAGTATCCTTTGTAGGCAGAGCGCGAGGAAGCAGCCGCAGGTTGTGGAGGCCTCTCCCCCGCCTGCGGAGGTACGGCAAGATGGGTCGACGGGCCTGCAGCTCCACATCCACGCCGACCAGGGGAACCAGACAGGGCGCGATCGGGACCAAACAGCGGTGCGACGTCTGGCGACGATACGCAGCGGCTCTGATGAAGGCTGACGGAGAGCGTCTTAGACTGGCTTTCAGTTTCACCAGCAAACCGCTGCGTTTCCCTCGTCGTCTGCGCTGTTTTCGTGGAGGCGGAGTACGGTACAGGTGAGATGGTATACCTGAGAGAAGCGGGGGGCGGCCCGACTCCCGCCCGTGGAGTCCAAGTCGAGACAGACCTCCGAAAGAGGGACGAAGATTCAGGAGTGCCTGGCGATCATAGATCACCAACGAGTTGACATCTGTTACTACGATCAATAAACATAACGCAAAAACAAACAAAGCTCGCAGGGACAGAAGGCTGGCCAAACACACTGGCGCCATCTTGACCGGACCGGAAGTCTTCCACAACAGTGAATAACAGCACTGACAGATCTGTGTGAAGACTCCTGAGTACACTGAAGCTTCTCTTATATCGATGCCACACTTTCTCAGATCTGACTCAAAGAAGATCAGGTTTCCTTTCTGCAGCTGCTCAAAAGCCAGTTTTCCCGCTCTTTCCTGCTCTCTGGACTCCAGTGTGGATCTGTCTCTGCTCCTCCGTCATACTTGACTTTCTTCAGTTTGGCTCTGAGCTCTGCTGGTCCACTCTGTGGAGGTATCATGAAGAATTAGCTCACATCATGTCTGTCCACACAGAGACAAACACAAGCTGAAGGTCCATGAAGACATGTTTTGATGAGGACAGTCAATCAGAGGACTGGCTGTGGTGGTGAAGGTTTCCTGGTCCTGCTGGTCCCACTGATAACGTACATGTGACCTTAATGAAAGCTCTGCTGATTCACAGATTTACAAGATCCACTTCTGCTCCAAGGAAAGTTACAACAACATCTAGAACATGGACAACTGATGGAGACATAAACCAGCTGATTAACTCTGGAGCATCATCAGGATCAGTCCTCTGGAAGGTAAGACCTCCAGATGTTTCAAACAGAGGAAAAAGCTCATGACAGGAGATGAAGATCTATGAGGAGGAAGCTCAGATCACCATCAGGTGATGGAGGACCACAGGGGTCCTGGACTACATGGATCTACTCAAGAAGAAACATGTGGATGTTCCCTAACATGAGGACTGATTTAAATACATTTAATGCATTTAAATACATCTCACCTCTCTGAAGAAGACAGTTGGTCTCCTTCAAAGTTAATAAATCTTTTATCTGAGTCGTCGCTCTTCAAGGACAAACAGCTGGATTCATGTTCAAGAGAGTCTCTTTTCTGATGGACCCTGATGGAAGAAAAAAAGAGTTCAAAGTGTACATTTTCTGTTTATTTGAATAATAAATAATCCAATGTAAAATATTTAGTATATTTGAAAAAGATTTGAACATAAATCTTTGGCAGAGTTTAGATACACTCACCTCTTTACAGCAGAATGTTGGTCTCCTTTGAAGTCAATAGGCCAGTTTTTTGACCAGTCGCTCTTCCTGGACACACAGCTGGGTTCAGGTTTATGTTCAGGTTCAGGTTCAGGTCCAGGTCCAGGTTCAGGTTCAGGTTCAGGTTCAGGTTCAGGTTCAGGTTCAGGTTCAGGTTCAGGTTCAGGTTCAGGTTCAGGTCCAGGTCCAGGTTCATTCCTATAATAATGACGTTTGCTGATGTGAGTTTTCAGCTCTGACATGCAGAAGAGTCGTGGACAGTTGGAGATGCTCGTCTCACCTCTGAGCTTTGCTCCGACTCTCATGTTCCCCACACAGAGGGGTTTTAGAGGGACGGACTCCGTCCTCTCTGTCCTCACACTGGTCCATTCTGCTGAATTCACGTGCACATCAGCTCACACACACACCTTCATCTGCAGAGGAAACACACATCACTGGTGTTGTACAAAGACCAGCTGCTCCTGCACTGGTTTGCTCCTCTCTGTTGTTTTTATATCAGTGTCACTTGAATGCAGTCAGGAAACAGTGGGAGGTTGAGGAAGTGACAACAAAATAATAATCAATCATTTAATTACTTCCTTCCTTTAAATAGTTATTCTTACAATTCCATTGTTGGTTCCTATCGTCACCGCCCCCAACATCCCCCTGCCTTAGGCCATCCCAAGACAGCGGCCGCAGCCAATCCAACTAACAGAAGGGGTGGGGAGAACTCGCGGCCACCACCCCCAGTACAAACCATTACCAGTTAGAGACTTGGCAGGCCCGCGGAGACAAAATTTAGAGATGCCCCTGAACCCCCAGCCCCCCCTAACACATTGCACGCCTGACCAAGCAAGAACAGTGCTGATGATGGACTGCCTATGCATCAGAGCTCTGCCACACATCCTGGGCGCTGCAGCAGCAACACCAAACTCCCATGGCCGACCAGCGCTGGACAGGCAAAAAGGCAAAAAGGGCAGGCGGTGAAGCGGGAGAGAAGACGGACAGAGAAAACCCAGGCAGAGCAAGCAGCCGCAGAGGGACCGGGACATCCACCACCACCAGTCTACCAACACACAGAGCTAAAAGCGAGTGAGAAACCTGACAGTGTAAAAGTTCTGAGTAAACAATGATGAACTAACAGAATATTAAAAGACAACATAAGAAAACTTCACTGAAAACCTTCTTAGTTTAGTTTTAGTTTATTCCAAATAACTAGCATTGTCATCTTCCTGTTTCAGTTTGTCTGTTTACGATGTCTCCTACGTGAATTTTAGCTGCAACACTGAAATGAGCCAATTCTTTACATTTTAAAATGTTTCACTGAATATATTGTGAATAAATGTTCATAAACTGCACTAATCGTTTTCATTTCACATGTTTTCCCAATATTTTGTGTGATATGGTTAATATGCAACATTTTGCATATAAATATTGAATCTGGTGTCCAATGAAAGCTTTTTTTCTGTTACGTAGTAAAATTAGTATGTGAACATGAACCCTGTAGTGACTGAATTCCAGGCTGCGGTGAGAGTGTGAAGAGGAGTGTCGCCACAGCAGATTGATCCTGATAACGTGAGTGGACGTACCAGTGAGGTGAGGCTGAGCAGCAGGAGTCATGAACAGAGCTCAGTGGCAGGTGATGTGTGGAGGGGTTGTAGTGCAAATTTTATATTACACCCCTTACTTTTTTTGTAATTCTTTGGATGCAGCTTTACCTTTGACCAACTCGCTCCACATGAGGAAGCAGACTTTCCCCCCCTCCCCACACACCACTTCGCATCCTGACTCCAGCCTGATAATGACACCTTCTCTGTACTATTGGCGACGTGAACAAAAGAACGTCGTCACAAGAACTGCCGGTCAGAAGACACAAATCTTTTGTAAAATGCATATCTCTTTGTCACGAAACAGGTATGCCCAGACGTGGAGCATATGCTCCTTTGTCATGGAATGCGTGCGCTCCGGACGTGGAGCAAAGCCCCTTTGTCATGGAATGTGTGCGCTCCGGACGCGGAGCAAACCCCCTTTGTCATGGAATGTGCGCTTCGGACGTGGAGCAAAACCCCTTTGTCATGAAATGGGCGCGCCCTCACTGTAAAGCGCAAGCGCCTTTTTAATGTATATGTCTTTGTCCGGAAATTCATGTTTTCTGTATAAAAGACGCCTCCCTTCATTTAGTGGCAGGCTCTGCAGACCCCTCCGCTCGTGTTATTCCCGGTTGATTTCAAATAAACGCGTGTACGAAGACAGTAGACTTTTGCTCATTTTTCCACCGACTATTTTTTCCACGACAATTTGGTGTCAGAAGTGGGATGCCAAGCGGGCCGCTGAGATCCGGATGACGGGTTGGCCACCTGAATCTGCAGAGATTCATCCTCACTACCTTGCTTAGCACTTCTGAGAGACAGGACTTCTACCTGGGATCTCAGTCGACCGCGACGGCATCTCCGAACTCGCTCGGGGAAAAGTAAACGGTGAGAAGTATTTTTTTTCCAATTCTATCCAAAAGATTAAAAGGCTTACAGATTGGAGCCCATAGGATAAGATAAATTTATACCAAATTCTAAAACCTAAGTGAGATAAGAACGAAGATTTTTTTTATAACTCTACAGTCAACTGTCTTCATTAATTTTCTGGTCGATGTTCTGAAAAGAGATCGTTGAAAGATACGATAATGCTTAAGCAAGATTGGGTTTTTGCGCGCATCAGAATGAGATTGAATCAGTGGACTGGTGAACAAAAACCAGCTCAACAATTGAATTGGATCCGATCAACCTCTGAATTTTAGATAGCAAGGTTTTGGTGTCGAAGAGAAGAGAGGAATTTTTTTTTCTCTCATATCCTGGATACTCAGGACATAACGTACCATAACTTCCAGGAGGCCAAAACCGAGTTATTCTAGCGGCACCCAGAGTTGTGAGTCGGCGCTGAGGCAAGACCAATTTATGAAGTCCTGTGAGCTACGCAAGATCAGGTTGTAAAAGCGCACATAATAGTATATTGTGAGCCCTAGCTAAGACAAGATCGAGCTCTCAGTCCCGTGAGCTTAATGTGCATTCAGTCCTGTGAGTAGACGTCACGAGATCAGGTTAGGAAACATGGGTAACATGTTACTAAGGCACAGCAACCAGAAAATTAACAAAATTAGCAAAAAAAAACAAGAACAAAACAGATTCGAATTTAATTATATTTATGAAAGACAAATACGGGAAAGATTCATGAGAATTCGTCTACTATTGGAGTGGTAATCAGACGATATCCAACAAATGATAAGAAAGGATGAATGCTTGAAATTGTGGGAAACTGAGTGTGATAAGCGTGAACGCCAAGAAGCATGCAAAAACAAAACTTATGCAAAGAATGATAACACTGTTTTGTAGTTTTGTTTTCTATCCCTCTATGCAGGGCCTGTGGGGATCCTCGGTCGACGCCTCACTGGACTCCACCCCTCCGCCTTACCAACCACGACCTTCTACACTAGCAGACCAATCGGGAGTGGCCAGACGTGGCCTAGCCCCTGATTCGTCTGCACATAGCTCCTCCTCCTCTACTCCTACTCTAGACCAGACCCACACATCTCTGAGGCCTCCCACCTTCTCTCTGCCATCATCTACTGAACACTTATCATCCCTCATCCCTGATATCCAACCCAATAACTCTGAAATTCTTTTCAAAAATTCTAACCCCCCCCCCCAAATGCATCTACGCTCAGCCACAAATAAGGTGTTCACTGCCCCCATGGTTCAGGTTGCCGGACCACAAGGACTACCCGCCTACGTCTACCGTCCCTGGACTGTGGATGACATCATCGTGGTCTCTAAACACCTACCAAAGCCAGAGAAGGGCGGACAAGCCCTTGCCAATGCATTTAAAGACTTTATCAGAGACTATGTCCCCACATCCTCTGAAATGTCCAGAGTTCTCCTCAACCTTCTGACCCCATCTCAGTTTGCCCTGCTGAAGCAACAATTCCTCCATCACCGTCAACCTGCAACTCAAAACTGGACCACAGCCAACCTACGAGACGGTGACATTGCAGATGACATTGATTACAGAAACTTAGTCACTACCTTCCTCCAAGCTCTCCGAGATAGCTTCCCAATCGCATGTGACCTGTCAAAATCACGGCGTGTACCCAAAAAGAGGGAGAGGAGGTGGACAACTACCTTCTCCGTCTCCAGTCGATCCACGATGATTACAGTGGAATGACTAAGTCTGATCCCTATCCCGGCCCCATTATGACCCCCTACGAGAGTCACCTCAAACAGAGCTTCCTGGATGGACTCCTGACTCCCCTGAGTGCCATGACAAAAGACTCCTGCATCAGGTGGCAGAAAGCTTCCGTGCGTCTAAATGACATCCTGAGACACGCTGACCATCAACAAAAAAGACTTAAAGACCAGGAAACGACCGACAAAAAGGAGAAAGATGACATAGTCCACCGGGCCCAGCTGCGCCTGCTCCACGCTCCTACAGCATCCGCTGACTCTCCTGCCGGATTTCTTTCTCCTGCACCGATCAGTCCCCCAAACCAACCCAACTGCTCAAGTGACACCTGCTTCTACTGTTAAAAAAAAAGTGAGTGTGTGTGTGTGTGTGATCGCGATCACACACACACACACACACACACACACAAACACACACACACACACACACACACACACACACACACACACACACACACACACACACACATTATTTCATTGCCCAACTGAAGAAAGCATTTTGAATCTTCCTCTGTTTAAAATGACAGTTGCTGGTAAAAAAATTGTTTTTATTGTGGACTCTAGTGCAACTTTTTCAGTGGTTAAATCAGCTGATTTGCCTGGTACTAAACTTAGTGGTAAATTTCTTTACTCTTTGGGTGCTAGTGGCACAGAAATAAAAGAACACTTTACAGTCCCTCTCTCTTGCTCCCCCCATTAAAACAGTCTTTCCTGTTATCACAGTGCTGCCCTTTTAATCTGTTGGGCCGTGACCTCATGCTATCTTTAGGCCTCGGGCTCCGGTCCTCCCCTGAAGGCATGAAGGTAATTTTCTCCTACCACCTGTTCCTACACAATGACCAAGGAGATCATGACTTCTCCTCCCACCCTTGTATATCAATGGTGGATTTCTGTTGACGAATCCCAGCCCCTAATTACCATGGCAAAAGCTAGAGTTCCACGAACTGTTGTTTTCATGAGACCACAAAATGTCTTTGTACCGTTTGGATAACATCAGAACCTGACTCCGAGTTTGAACAACAGTTCTTCTCGGATCTAACTGATGTTTTGCAAACATGCAGCCTTTACTGGTCTGCAACGCGCAGCGCTCTTTCTGTCTCCCTCACCCCCCTACAATTTTTTAAGGTACCTGACAGTGATCCTCACATCTCCCTAGCTAAGTCTAAAACTGACCAATGGAAGGATTTGGGACCCTGGACTCGATCCTGCAACTTAGCTACTGATTGGACCCCCACCCAAATCGATTAGTGTTCTTCTCCCCCTCCACACTGCTTTCAAAACCACCTGCTCCCATCAGCTGACATGTCTAAAATCTGTTTGTGGTTTGAAAGCTTCTCCTCTAGGTCTCTCCTGCACTCCCCGACCTGACTTATCTGATCTCCCCCTTGACAACCCTGACTTAATCCTATACGTTGATGGCTCCGCCTCTCGTGACCCCGCCACTGGTAACTGCCGTACCGGTTATGCTGTCTGTTCAGACCATGACATTGTAGAGTCCGCACCTCTGCCTTGCCATTACTCTGCACAGGCCGCTGAACTCGTTGCTTTAACACGTGCCTGCATTCACCATCTGGACGGATTCCAGATACAGTTTTGGCATCGTTCACGACTACGGTCAGCTCTGGATTCCTCAAATCTGAATGGAAACCAATTTTAACCCACTCTTTGGTTGCAGATCTACTAGACTCCATCCTTCTCCCAGAACGAATTGCTGTCTGCAAATGTTCTGCTCACATTAACTCCCCTGACCCTGTTTCTGTAGGTAACGCACGTGCTGACGCAGCTGCAATGAAATCCTGTTTGCAACTCCTCTTAATGTGGGCCTGAAACCCCCCACAGCTCCTCCTCCCGACACAGCCCTGTGTGAAGCCAACGTGCTAACTTACTGTGCTAACCTTTCAAAGACCCTCTCAGACATTCGTTCTCAGGTTGCTGCTGCCCTGTCGAGCTCTGCTGAAGAACAACTCCACACCCTGGTCCCTGGTGACTTTGTGCTGATCAAAAGCTTCAAAAGACAGAAGTGGAGCCATCAGCGCTGGGTTGACCCGTTCCAGATCCTCCTGACCACACAAACTGCTTTCAAGATCGCTGAGAGAGCCACCTGGATTCATGCCTCACACTGCAAGAAGGTCCCTCCTCCTGACCAGCCGCCCTTGACTTCTGCCGACCAGGCCCAGACCACACCTCCGTAAGGTCGTCGTTCACCAGCAAGATCAGTGCGGAATGAAACAGTGTCCCACTGCAACAGTAACGTGCCAAGTTCCACCGCTATCCCCTAACATGGTTCCCGGTTGATTTCAAATAAACGAGTGTACGAAGACAGTAGACTTTTGCTCATTTTTCCACCGACTATTTTTTCCACAACAGGGTGCTCTAAGGCTTCATTGGGGGTTTAAAGGGACGCAACGCAAATTCAGATCTCATGTCCTTCTGAAATGAATGAAACTGTCATGGTGCTAAAGGTCAGGAAGTGGAAACTGTCAGCAACAAATGCAGAACAACCTTTGGGGTGTCATCCTTTTTTAGGGAGAGGAATAGGGTCGGCTCTTCAACACGGATGAAGGTGTGGTCCAAGTGAAACAAGTCTCTTACACATGCACATGTACATGTACACTCCACCCACCTCAGACTGGAACATTTTGTCCGTTTGGTTGTTTCCTGTCTCTACTTGTGTTGTGTGTCGTCTTACTTCGTATCACAAATTCTGATTAAACTGATCATTTTTACAGGTTGTATTTTAGTTCTATTTGTTTTGTATGTAACCCACTGGTCTGATTTTTAGTCAGAAGGAAATAGTTACCACTGGTTTAAGACAAACTCCCATTTACATGTTAACTGGTCCATTAAGAAACCAGTTAACGTAAAGATCACTGATCAGAGGTGTGACTTAAAGAACAGTGAATAGAAGTGAAAAATTAAGATCAGTGAGTATTGGTATGGTGCTCCACATACATAATGTTGTTGACGGCTGCATGGACCATTCACACCAGTGTTTAAATATTAACTCTAAGTCTGTTCCTGTTTGGCTGGAGCATTGACAAGTTCGACTGAGATTTGAGCTCAGATTACTGGAGTTAAAGTCCAGAGTGATAACATCACAGCATGGAATCACGCCCTGCTATTGCTCTGGTTCCCTGTCTCACTCTACGTAACCTAGTATAATGTGAGCTAAGATAGTGGGAGATACAGTTCTGATCCCTTCTGGAAAAAAGTTAATGTTAAGTTCATTCTTCTCATCCTGCATCTTCATCCATTGCTCAGAGCTGGACTACTGATCTGACTGAAATAGTCCGTTGATATGAAGAGATGCACTTTTATTTCCGTACAGATGCTTCTGGAGATCCCACCGAGATGCACAAATGCCGGCATACAGATGAGATCTGAACACTTCTACATACACCCCCTGTTTATACAATCCTGACTTAATGCAAGTCTGTTTCTGTTCTTTTTACAACACCTTTTATTACGTTTGTCTTTCAGGCTAAAACATTCTGCTCAAGTCAACATCTACATGTTTATTACAGAACACCAGAAGTCCTTCTTTACAACCTTCTTGGTGCGTCTTCCCCAGAGTTCGGCCCTTCCCCTGCTGTAAGAGGTTTTCTTTTATTGCTTTTGTCTTCAGCACAACTCTCAACAAAGAACTGTGGATCAACAATCCACAGTCTACACTCCAGGGTAAATCAAGCACCTGAGAACAGATACGGAAATCATCACAGTAGTACTTCAGCGCACAAAGCCAGATCTGTACCGGTAGCATCGTGGCTTTTCAGATTAAGTTGGGGGACCAAAACACTTTTCTTTTATTTAACACTCAGACAGCAGCAAGACAAAGTAAGACTTCCCTGTAATAACTTAGCTGGGCAGATAATTTCTCCATGGCTGCTGTACGTTTATGTCCATCTTGTAACTTGGGCAGCCCCCTCTAGTGGCTGTGAAGAGTCCAGGCATCTGCACAGAGTCAGAAACAGGTCTGGTTTATTCTACAGAACATAACTGTGAACTAAAGCAAAACGTTTATTTAAATTTAAACAGCAGAGGGCGCTGTTGCTGCATTTGGGAACGTGCACATATTATCATCAGCAAATCAATTACAGGCATCTGACGCACAGTGTTATAAAACAAACTTTATCTTTGGAACTTGGAACATCAGACGTGATGTAATTGATGACATCACAAAAATATTTTTTTAAAGCACAAAGAAATTCAGGATTGAAGATCAGACAAATGATTTTTCTTTCCTGACCAGGCATTCATGACCTCCAAAGACTGCTTTACATAGAACCTACAGCAGGATGCAAAAGAAACATTAAAAGTAGATTTAGAAAAAAGAATAAGAAAAAAAGAACAATAAAAAAAAAACATACTTGTAAAAGTATGTAGGCATATCTACAAGAATTGGTGGTTTGAGCATAAGTGACGGCTGCGACTTCACAGTTGTCTTTTACGGCACGTTTGCTGTCACGTTTCTGTGTTGCTGATCTGAAGCAAACAGCACAAACATGAGTATGGTGTGATTTTACCAGTGAAGAACTTGTTAAAATAAATGGAAAGGTAAATAACACAGTTTATTTTTTTAGTTTAGACAGTTATATTCTGGGCTTTTGTGTCTATAACCTATGTCACATCATCCTTCCTGAACCAGTCTTTACTCTGGTCCAGCTGCAGCATTGAGAAGCTTCTTGAGCAGGAAACTGCTGATGGTGTCTGACTGGAACCTTTTGATGTTGTTATCAGTCATCCAGGAACCATTGAACAAAACAGTCGATCTCCCCGTCGGGGAATCGAACCCCGGTTTTCTGCGTGACAGGCAGAGACACTGTCCAATATAATAACAAGGATTTCTACTAATTTACTGTCCTCTACACTAACGAGGATTTCTGTTAATTTCTTCAAGATTGAGAGAGCTGCTCTATCTTCTTACTCCACCCATACATTTTACTGTTGACCATATATGATCAATATGCAAAATACATAATAATTATTAAATAAATGATAATGTTTTTGTAATGAAGAGGAGGAGGAAGATGAAGAGGGTTAGTAGTGCTGCTGATAAGATTGTATTAATGGTTGCTGTCCAGTGCTGAAATGCTGGACACTCCCACACTCATATTTGACAGCAGGACATGGTTATTGGAGATTCTGCCTCTACAGTGCAACATCCCTCCAGATTGAGTCAAGACGTATTGAAATGTCTCTGCAAACATGAGGTTTCACTGTATAGATGTTGAATAAATGGTACATTTTCACGACTTGTTGCATCAGATTGCTTGATCTGATCAGCCACACCAGTGCAGCAGATTACAGAGCTGCTGACCGGCGCTGACCGCTCAGTTACTGTCAACTAGCTCTACTAGTGGTCATGGAAGTAATGCAGGTTGCAGCACATATTTGTTGGGGTACGTGCACGACTGATGTGCCAAACAAAAACATGATACATGTGACAGCCATGATACGTACACATACGTGTTGTTAACTGCTAGTATATTCCAGACCTTAGACTTAACATGAAGCTCACCCACAGAGCAGACCTGTCCCCAAAGACTTGAACCTGAATGGCTCTTCCTCCCAGACTGTGATTATCTGAGGTCAGACAGCCGTGAAAGAAAACTGGACAAGGAAACGTTTGTATACAAGTCTGGAGTTGTGCTCAAACTCAACATTTACATGTTCACTGGTTTTCTAATGGTCCGGTTAACGTAAAAGTGGGAGTGTCTCTTAAACCAGTGGTAACCATTGTCACTTTCTAGAAATCAGACTACGTTTTGCATGTTTGATTTGTATGTAGTTTGTTAAAATAATATGTTTTGAGGAATGTGCTGATTGTCAACATTAATCCGCTCCAACTTGTGTGTTCCTGTGTGTTCTTTTCAAAAGTGTAAAATTCCTTAAATTGTTCAAAATAATGGTTATTAAACTCAGAAGACTGGGGTCCTATTCCTGACGGAGGAAGTTATTTAAGTTATTAAGTTCAGTTATTTTCATGAGTTAATTTTAAGTCCATCACAACACCAAATAAAGAAAACATAGAGATAACATCTCTGACCACAACAGCCATGACAAGTTTCTACAAGTGTTTACATCATCTTCTTTACATGTTTCACATGAACATCACATCCACCTGAAGGAGACTTGTGTCTGGTTCTTAACCAGCAGAGGATGGTTTGGATCAGGATGTGACTCAACAACACAGTCACCTTCTGGGATCTTAGCAGAGGCTGAAATAGCTGCTATTCTGAGTCAGAAATTACTTCAACAAAAACATGAACTGCACCAGAAAGAGGAGGAAATAAAGAAAATGAAAGAGAGATCTGCTGCTCAGGTAGGATGGAGGTCTTCAGGGTCTCAGGAGGCAGTGTGAAAGACAGCAGATGTAAAAGTCTGGATGGTCTGGATCCTACATGACCAGAGGGATTTGTGCTGCTACTGATGCAGAGGTTGACTCATTTGTACCTGGTGGCATCTAACAAAGTCAAATGACAGGAAAGTCCCAGTTGATGTTGGATCTCTGGAAGCCCAGCAGAGGCCGCCTGGGGTCCTGATGACGTAATTTCTCCGGTAGAAACAGGTCTGTTTTTTTTTTTTTTTCTGCAAAACGGAACTGTGAACTAAAGCAAAACGTTTATTTACATTTAAACAGCAGATGGCGATGTTGCTACATTTGGGAACGTGCTTATAACGTCATCATCATCATCATCATCATCATCATCATCATCATCATCATCATCATCATCATCATCATCATCATCATCATCATCATCAGCATCATCATCATCATCAGCATCATCATCATCATCATCAGCAGCAGCATCATCATCATCATCATCATCAAATCAGTAGATCTGATGTATCCATCCATCCATCCATCCATCCATCCATCCATCCATCCATCCATCCATCCATCCATCCATCCATCCATCCATCCATCCATCCATCCATCCATCCATCCATCCATCCATTATCTATACCCGCTTAATCCGTCTCCAGGTCACAGGGGTCTGCCGGAGCCGATCCCGACACATTGAAGTTGAAATGCAGGGTTACACCCTGGACAGGTCGCCAGTCCATCGCAGGGCCACATAGAAAGACAGACAAACGTGCACACTCACATACACACTTACGTGCTGCTGTCAAACATGAGTGTGGGAGTGTCATCGGTTTCAGCACTTACAAAAACCTTGGGCTGAAATAATGAAAACCTCGTCTCCATGGTCATTTCTTCCCCTTTTCGAGCTCTTCTACACCTGAACGACATAACAAAAACACATGAAACCTAATTGTCCCACAAACATCATTTCTTCAAAAACTGTAACAACTTAATTCCAACGCAAGCTAATTAGTTTCCTTAGTTTATGTCACATGAAAACGCCAACACACATCAGTGAGTGATGGGTTGTGAGGCCTACGGACGTCCATCACACACATGGTCTTTTTCAGGGTCAAATCCACCAGATTGTTTATGTTGTTCTGATTTCGGACTTCTGGCCAGCTGGATCATCTGTGTGTATATTGACGTGGTCCACCAGTGGTTCAGAGTCAGAGCAAACTTGTAGTTTATTTTTAGTGGAGCGCTGCAGACGGCCACCTCTGGGACACTTCTAGACTGATCCACACTTTCTGTGTGACCAGAAAAATGGTGATTTATAGCAGCTGGAACAGCACCATCGTTACACTCCTGTTTTACATCCTGTTTCACATCATGTTTTGACAATGTTGTCTTGACAGATGTATTCAGGTGATGAAGAACTGTGCGGCTCTTCATTATTCTGGTGGCAAAAAATGTCAGTAATAACATGCCGTAATGATTACGTCCTCCAAACTGCACCCAGGTACACCACAGGGTTGTGTCCTCAGCCCTCTGCACTCATGACTGTTCTGCCACCCACTTCACAAACACAGTTGTGAAGTTTGCAAATGATATTACAGTAGTGGGTCTCATATCGGACAATGATGATACAAACAAAGGTCTGACCTGTGTGACCTCTATTGGTGGACAAACGTTAAATCACAAGTGTAGCTTTATGTGCCTTCATCTACCTTTTTCCAGATGAAATATAAAATGGCAACATGGTAGGTCTTCCCAGCGCAAACATGAAAAACATCACAAATATTCAACAAATGACAACGTGCAGAGACTATTGAGTTATAATCTTCCAATCTTGCTACTGCATGAGATTCATCTTGAAAGTTAAATTTTCTCAGATATACTTGTATGTGAAGAACGTGCAGGGGATTCATACATACGGGAATACAGGTTTAAGATGTTCCACACCCACAGACTGTAGGCCACACCCACATACTATAGACAACACCCATAATATATAGACCACACCCACTAACTGTAGGCCACACCCATATACTATAGGTCACACCCATTTACCATAGACCACACCCACATGTCGTAGACCACACCCACAGACGGTAGACCACACCCACTCATTGTAGGCCACACCCACACACTATAGACAACACCCACAGTATATAGACCACACCCATACACAATAAACCACACCCACTAACTGTAGGCCACACCTCGTTGGCTGAACTGCTGCTTGCAGCAGATCTACGACCGAGATGCAACCTTGATAATGTAGTCTGCAAACTGCAGTTAACTAAGGGACTTTTAACAGTTGATAAATGGAAACTAAACAGAACAATGTAAAAGAAAATTACCACTAGTATAGTAGAAGTTTTTTCCAGGATGGTGGATTTAAAAACATGTGAGTTGTGGGAGGAAGAGAAGCATGTTTATGTTTGTGAAGAATTTAACATCTGTCTGAAAGTTTTAAATGAGATGGACTCTGACAATTTAAAGACTTTGGTACCTGGAAGGAACAATCTGATTAGACCAGGATTTATTTGAATCATATTTTTGCATCATTCTAATATTTTTACTTACACCTAAATTATTATCAAATGTAAAATAATGAAATTTATTCCAACACATGCTTTGATACTGTTTACATCTCACTGACTCCTGTTAGAACATGTTCAACATTTTATTAATTATCTTTATATGCAATTAATTATTTTCAGGAACAAAGCAATTTTACTCTGTTGTGTTTCATCTTTTCCCAAATGTGTCTGTGTCAAACACTTTGGGAAAGGGTGGTCCTCCACCTGATGAAGGTTACTAGGAAGTCCTCTAAAGGGATTTCCACATGTATTCTGTTATTTTAACAAAGTATTTAGACGTTGTACCTTTAAAAAGTTCTGGTGAGTGGTTATTGGTTGCTGTTTGATGGTGAGACCTTTAAGACTGAGGATGATCCTGGGTGAAGATGATGCCTGGAAGTTGATGTTAGCAGCAGGGAAACTGTCTCAATAGAAGACTGGTGTCAGACAGGAAAGACACGCTTTGGACTGCAACGATTCAGCTTCAGTATGAAGATGAGGATTTTGGAAATGAGTTGCATTTTCTTTTTTTTTTATTATTTTTATTGAGAAACTTTCAATTTGTTGACCCCTGTAACCTCTATTCTTACTTATGAAGTTTTACACACTGGGAGTCTTTTAGTCTGTGACACCACAGAAGCTGCTCGACTGTCGGTTCCCACTCTGAGCTCTGAAACAGCCTCCACTCACTGTCTGTGAGTTGTTGTCAGCTTCAGAAAGTTGAGCAGCCTTGAAGGATCTAAAACTCATTCATGCACAAGTCTTGTATCAGTAGAAACATCTACATCTGGAGATCAGTCTGTCATCAACAACTGTTCCTAAGTCTGAAAGACCATGTTCAAATAATGCTGATGTTCCTCATTTGGTTCCGACAGGTGTTTTGTGATAGTCGACTTAGAACTAATTCAAACTGTGATCAACCATTTCATGAAAACTCAGGTATCAGTCAGCACCCCAGGAACCACCGATGATGCATCATTTTACTGGAGAGAAGAAGAAAATGTGAAGAAAGAAGAAAAACATCCTGACTTTGACTCACCTGCAGCTTTTGCACAAGACTAAATCTTCAGCAATGAACTTTAGAAGGACATCTGCTGATGTCTGTTTCCCCGCATCATTTGTGTCCACACAGTAAAAAACTCCTCCATCTGGGACATTTAGCGTGTAAAAGTCTCCTTCAGCTGCTTTCATGTCTCCATCTTCACGTTTCTTGAAGCAGGTGAAGCTGCTGACGGGAGGATTGGCTCTGCTGGAGCAAATCAGCTTCACCCAGATACCTGCTGACACCAAACCTGATGGACTGATGGATGCTGAGGTGTCCTGAGGAGCATCTGAGAAACATGTGACACACGTGGACTTTGTTGATTAGAAACAGCTCAACTCTGATGTGTTAACAGGATCACTTACATGACACACTGGGAGTCTTTTTGTCTGTGATGTCTTGATATCTGTTCCTTCATTCACAGGATATCTGACAGAAGAGCTGATGTTGTGTCGATCATGTGTGTCTGACAGAGTGATGTTCTTCTGGATATTAATTGTGACGGTTCCATCTTTGTTTTTCTCTGTTTGTGTGAAAGTCTTGTTGGAGATTCCAGGTGAGTTCAGGAGGGGATGTGGACAGGAAGTGAAAGATGAGCAGGTTACAGTGATTCACTGGTTCCCCTTTAGATCCTCTGAGATGTTGATGGTGGGTCTCCAAGGAGAATCTGCAATTGTACAACCCCAAATCAGAAACAGCTTTGACGCTCATGAAAATGTGACATCACTCTCTGTTCTGAACGGCATCTTGGATGAGCCGTTACACAGCGACTTACTTATGGGATTAAAATGACGGGAAGTCAAGACATCAGTGAAGCACTTTGTCTAGTTTTCTCCAC
This sequence comes from Xenentodon cancila, assembly GCA_014839995.1. Taxonomy (NCBI): domain Eukaryota; kingdom Metazoa; phylum Chordata; class Actinopteri; order Beloniformes; family Belonidae; genus Xenentodon; species Xenentodon cancila. The sequence continues at coordinate 18,339,885 of CM026220.1, read as the reverse complement.
CATTATTAATCTCTAGAGAACGAAAAAACAACAAAGAAATAAAAATTATTTCTAAGAGGACTAAGAGGACAATGTGGGACTTGAAAGACCATGAAAAACCATGAAAGAAAAGACAAGACAGTGACGGCTGCACTTTGGTGTCTGTGTGATGTGTTGCAGTGTGTGTGAATGAGTTTATGTAAAACATCTTGTTTTAGAATAAAAGTAGATGTAGGACAACCAGGTTTTTACCAACAGAAGAGGACAGAGAAACGGGGGAGGAGCACTCTGTTCACCGTTGTTTAAGACTCAACAAATTTTAATCAAATCTCTCACATTTTGCAGTGTCTTTAATATGTAAACAGAAAATACAGCAACCTACATTTACAAATAGAATCAAATCCTGATTAAATCACTGCAAATATCTGAAGAAAAACATCTTGTGACAAACTTTAAAGCTGTATATTGTTGTGAGGGAGGTCACAGTAAATCCTCACCGGCAGCTTTACGGTCACTTTTTGGTGTGAATATTATGTGGTTTTATTTTGTGAACATGTTACCCAGAGGCTGACTGATATCCATTTTATAAAACAGCATTGCTAGGGCTGCCTAAGACTTCTGCACAATACTGTGAAAACTATCTGAGTGAATAATAAGGTCACGTTAAAAATAATTCAACTCTCTCACCGTTGATTGTTATGTGAAGAGTATCACAGGAAGTTGTTGCCTTGAACAGATCTTTTCACCCCTGAAGGAGTTTTTATCTGTGTAATTTTATTTTAAATTCTCAAACACAGTTGTGCAGTTTTTCTCTCTCAGGTTTCCAGTATTCCTTTACAGCATCCAGGTGGCTCTGGCTGAGATGGGGAGAGCAGAGGGGGAGAAGATCCCTCCCCACTCGGACACAGGTCCACGACAGATCAGCCTTTGTCTGGTCACCTGGACCAGGGTGTCAGTTCAAGACCTGAACCACCCAGTGACTCCAAGACACAACACTGAATATGTGGGCAAGTGTGTTGATCACAAAATGATGTGAAAACCATCCCAACCTGACATGAACCTCCATTTATTCTTTGCATTGTTCATCTCATTCACAGAGAATTTACAGTTTTAATCTTAAGGATGTTCTTTACAGATTAAAATTCACACAGGTCAAGTAGATCCTTTCACAGCAGTAGATTAAAGCACAGGTTACTAATATATTAAAACAATGTTAATATACTGTAGTATTCTGGTTTTACAATGCTCCTGACTGGTTCTTTGCAAGACAGTATGGAAATGACTATTGATCCTTCAATGAGCTGGTTTGGTTTCAGCACCACGGCCAGCTCCCAGTAATGAAAATCCATTTATAAAATCACATCAGCATCCGTCTGCACTGGTCTCTTCAAAACAGAGAGAAGGATGTTCCACCCACCTCATGGGGTTGTGTGTAGGCCTCCAAAAAAGTAACTTGGCACTAGAATATGAAGTTATGAATATGAATATGTTATGTTATGTTAGTTATGAATGAATATGAAGTTGGGTAAGTCTAGTACAACTACAATAAACTAGAGGATAAAAAGCGGTCCTCAGTTCAACAAAAAGTAGACCATGTCTGAGACTGTTACACATATTTTGGAGATTGCAGCAAAACACTGCAACATGCAGACATGTGTTTGGTATGAACAAACAGAGTGGATGAATCATCTGGACCCTCTTGGCTTTCATTTCCTGACCTATATGATCATCCACTTCTCATGAGAAAACAGAAGTTCTAACAGAAGTTCTAACTTTTGTTAAAATGCATTACACCAGATATTTAATTTTGTAGGAGATGAAACGTATTTGACTATCTGACAAACATGTTGAAGCTGCAGTGAAAGTCTGTTGTCATAGTGACGGTCATGCAGGAAAAGGTCTCTGGCTGGACACAAACTGACACTGGAGACTGATGCTCTTTAGCTGTTCTGGTTTTATTTTTGGTATTTTTATTTTTTGTCCTTTTCTACATCAGTTTTGTCTCCACTAAAGAGTAAATGCTCCTCCTTCTGGCCTCCATCAGAAACCTCACCTCCAGACAGTCCTCCTCACCTGTAGAGGGAGCATGAGCCTGTAACCGCGAGACGCAACGAGACCGGTGCAGGAGCGTTACATGGCAGCCGCACTCTGCTAGAAACAAACACTTTAACTAGTTTACCTTTCTTGTGGAATAAAATTTTCTCTAAACTTCTTTGCTATGCCTGAATTCGTTCACCCTGGAAGAACTTGAGGAGTATATCGATACTTTCTTTAATCACTTTTGTGCCGAGGAGAACGGCGATACAGGAAGCAACATGAAGAAGGCCAAACCAACGCCAAGTAAGAGAACGCGACATTCTGACTCACCACCACAAAATTCACAGAGATCTTCATCCAGCTCCGAGGTTAGTGACATACTGATCTCCATCAATGAAAAACTGTCCGGATTAGATAGTAGAATAGCGCTCGTCGAGCTATTACATAGAGAATTCCAGCAGCTGCGCGAAAGCCTGGAATTCAGCCAACACCAGATTGCGATGCTGACCAAAGAGAACATTTCTGTCCGAGACTCCGTCTCATCCATGTCCTCTCAGCTGGCGGTTGTTACAAAAGAAAACAAAGAAATAAAAGAAGCGATGCTTGATCTACAATCGCGCAGCATGAGAGACAACCTGGTGTTTTCAGGAATCCCGGAACAATCAAAAGATGACAATCCCGAACAGCTGATTAAGGAATTTATGATGAAACAGTTAAAAATCCAAGCCGACACGGTGAAAGACATCACCTTCCACAGAATCCATCGTATTGGACGCAAATACCCCGAAAATAAACGACCACGTCCAATTGTGACTAAATTTGAACATTATAAACAAAAGCAGCAGGTCCCACGTCAGGGGAGGAACCTGAAAGGAACTGAATACGGCATGAATGATCAATTCCCACGAGAGATCCTGAACAGAAGGAAGGTTCTGTTCTAGATCAGGAAACAGTACATGAAAGAAGGGAAAAAGGCAGTAGTCGCAGTCGACAAACTTTATATTAACGGCCAAATATTTCGTGACGAGAACATCACCCCCTGGCTCTACTAACAAGCCCACATCTCATGAACAGCATCTATGTTAATAGTTAGTATTGACAGAACCGCACCCGGTCTCAAAAGCGGAAATGTATATAATCTCCTTCTTGTATAATTGCTTGCTTTTGCTTGTTATTCTTTATTCTCTATGTTTATCTGTTTTGTTAATCTTTTACACACACACACATGTGTACACACACACACACTTACATACATACACCCTCACCCATACACATACACACCCATGCACATACACACCCACACACACCCTCACCCATACACATACATACCCACACACATACACACCCACACACACCCTCACCCACACACATACACACCCACACATACACACACACACACACACGCATACACAACATAGATACCCACATATATATGCACTTACATATATACGCGCATATAAATACATACATATACAAAAATATGATAATGATAATAATGATGATGATAATAATAACAACAACAACAACAACAACAACAACAAATCATTTACATACCTCTTTCCTTTGAATAATTATTCCAAACTATATTAAAGTAATTATTCTTACAAATCCCTTGTTAGTTCCCATCGTCACCGGTCATCACCCCCATGCTCTCCCGCCCCTAGGCCAACCAATGCCCCCCCGAAGAGGCGGCCGCAGCCAACCCAACCAGCAGAGCGGGGCAGAGGAAAAGGCGGGCACCGGCCCCACATCCCCTTCCAAATCAAACCACCACCCACAAGGAACATGACAAGCCCAAGAAGACATGGGTGCGGAATGCCCAGGCAACCCAACGTGACGTGCCCCCGCCAAGCAAGAATGGTGCCGCCAATGGTCCGCCAGTGACGGCACAATGCCACAGGTCCAGGCCGCCACAGCTGTGACACCAGACTCCCAAGGCCGAGCAGCACTGGGCCGGCAGAGGGGGGGGGGGGCTAGGCGGTGAGACAGAAGAGAAGGCGGATAGAGGAAACACGGGCAGAGCAAGCAGCCCCGGGGGACCAAGACAGCCACCACCCGCAGTTGCCAATGTACAGAGCCAAGGCGGAGGAACAGGAACAGGGGGAGAACACAGCCAACGCCCAGAGGCCGCGCCAGGCCAGGGAAAAGGAGCCCGCCAACACATCCCGGGGCACCCAGACGGCGATCTGCCACCACACCACTTCCAACCAGGGGGCCCCCCCAGCAGCCGGCCCCGGTACCAGCCGCCGCAGCCAAGGAGCAGCCCCAGCCCCCCCCCGAGACCCAGACCCCCCCCGCAGGACGAGACCCAGCCAGTAGGAGCGCAGGCCGGACCACCAGGCACCCAATGATCCGCCGGGGCCATCCACCACATGCTCTCCCGGTAGTCCCTCATGTGACCCACTCACCCCACCTGGACCCTTATTCTCTCAAATTTTTTTTTTTTTTGTTTACTATATACATACTATAGTATATAGTAAACATATACATAGTAAACATATAAACTATATACATACTATATACATATATCTATATAAGTATATATATACATATATACACACACTTTTTTTTTTCCTCCCTCCGTTCCTTTGTTAATGTGTTTGGGTGCATTAAAAATAGCAGCTGGTACATGTATGGTGGGCGCTCCTTACACATCCCTGTGCTCTCTATTGTGTTTTGGTGTTTGTATATATATATTCATCTATATATGGTTATGGTGCATTAAAAACAATAAGAAGCTGGCATTTGCAGGGACATTTCTAGACCCCGCTTTCTGTATGACCGGAAAGATGGTGATTTACAGCAGCTGGAACAGCACCGTCGTTACACTCTTGTTGCACATCCTGTTTTGACAATGTTGTCTGCACAGATGTAGTTAGTTGATGAAGATCTGTGTGGATCTGTGTGGCAAAAAAAACTTCAGTAATACCATGCCTTAATAATTACGTCCTCCAAACTGGTCCCAGGTACACCGCAGGGTGGTGCCCTCAGCCCTCTACACTCATGACTGTTCTGCCACCCACTCCACAAGCACAGTTGTGAAGTTTGCAGATGATATTACAGTAGTGGGTCTCATATTGGACAATGATGATAGAAACAAAGGTCTGACCTGCGTGACTTCAACTGGTGGACAAACATTAAATAACAAGTGCAGGTTTATGTGCTTTCATGTACCTTTTTCCAGATGAAATATAAGATGGCAATATAGTAGGTCTTCCCAGCGCCAACCTGAAAAACATCACAGATATTCAACAAATGACAACGTGCAGAGACTACTGAGGTAGAATCTTCCAATCTTGCTACTGCATGAGATTCATCTTGAAAGTTAAATGTTTTCAGATATACTTGTATGTCAAGAATGCGCAGAGGATTCATACATGCAAGAATAAAGGTTTAAGATGCTCCACACCCACAGAGTGTAGGCCACACCCACATACTATAGACAACATCCACATACTATAGAGCACACCCACACAATATAGACCACACCCACTAACTGTAAGCCACACCAGAATGATATAGGCCACACCCATAGCCTATAGACGACAACCATATGATATATTCCACACCCATGCATTATAGACCACACCCACTGGCTGTAGGCCACACCCACAGACCACACCCACCGACTGTAGACCACACCCACTGTATGTAGACCACACCCATTGAATGTAGGCCACACCACGTTAAGCTGAACTGCCGCTTGCAGCAGAACTACAACCGAGATGCAACCTGGGTAATATAGTCTGCAAACTGCGGGTAACTAGAGGACTTTTTACATTTCATAAATAGAAACTAAACAGAACAATGTAAAAGAAAATTACTACTAGGATATTAGTAGTCTTTTCCAGGATGGTGGATTTAAAAACTCATGAGTTGTGTGAGGGAGAGAAGCACGTTTATGTTTGTGTACAATTTAACATCAGTCTGAAAGTTTTAAATGAGATGGACTCTGACATTTTAAAGACTTTGGTACATGGAAGAAAGAATCTGATGAGACCAGGATTTATTTGTTGTTGTTTTTATGTGTTGTTTTTTAGGATGGATCCTCATTGATCTTTGGATCTTTTATCCGTCTTTATCCAAGTTAATCCTCCATTATTGATACAAATGTGTTTTTTTGTGTCTAAATCAAATATAATATTTTTAACCAATTTAAGCAATAAAAAGTTATAATTGAACAAATTAATGTCAGTAATAACACATGTGAATGAATTATTTAGAATTTAATTAACTTATTTCAGAAGTTACATGTGTAAAAAATAGAATTCAACTCATTTTGAAGATGTGTTTTAGCTGCTGGGTAAAATGTAATTAACAGAAGTAATTAAAATTGACCCAAATAAAATGAGTGTAAATTGTTTCACCAGTTTTATTGGTCAGATTCTGACTGTTAAGAACAATTTCATGAGGCCATTAAAGATTAATGATTGAGCCTAAATAAATGAACTTTATGAGTGCAGTAAATTTATTTGAAGTGATTCAGTCCTAAAATGACAGAATACAGATGTTTGTGTTGTTTGGTTAAGAAGAAAAACAGAAACGTGACAGCAGACTTGGCGTCAAAGACAGTTGTGAAGCTGCACTTGTTGTTTATGACTAAACCATGTTTATGGTTGGATCTTGAAAACTAAGCAGCAGATCTGGTTTGGACTGGGATGGGAGACTTCCTGGGAATACCAGCTGCTGTAGCTTTCCCACTTCTTTTCAAGCAACACCTGTCCTCAGTGACTGGAGACATTTTTCAACATGTGAGCGCTTACAGAGTCAGAGGACAGATTATGGTCTTTTTTGCACCTGGGTAATTCTGCAGAATCATATCTTGTCTCTAAGATATTCTGTGACCGCTCATCTGATCAGAATCAAGACACTTTTGATGGGGATTTTAAAAAATGCTTCTTTTTATCCTTTTTTCAGGTCCCAATGTTGTTCATGGCATAGAAATGGACCGTCGTCTGAAATGAAGAACTCTTTGTTAACTTGAAGACTGAAGACGGATGTAGGAACTGGGTGACATCAGCAGTGGTTGCAGCGTAAGAAAAGGTGAGTTCAGGTTATTTTGAATAATAGTCTGTTGACAGGCAGGAGCAACTGTGTGAAATGGTCCTACTGTGTCCAGAGCAGGTGTTTTTCATGGACCATCTGCCAGAGGAAGTGGTTGCGGGGGAGCAGGATGAGGGATGGCCATCTTATATTTCACCTGGTAAAAGGTAGGTAAAGTTATGTAAACCTGCACTTGTGATTCCATGTTTGTCCACCAGCAGAGGTCACGCAGGTCAGACCTCTGTTTCTAGTCAACCAATAAAGTGTCTTCCAAGAAATATGGATTTGTTAAACACTGGTGTTTAATAATATACAAACCTCACTGCTGTGAGCTTTTGTTCATCTTGATTTGCTGTAGAGTGATGTTACTGTTTAGGTGCAGAATCTGCTATAACAATGCTGGCAAACATGAGTGACTTCAGCACTGGACAGCAACCAATAAGAAACACTGACCATCAGATTCAGGTGACACTGTTTCCTCTGTAGAGCCGTAAATCAGATTTTGACGCTTAAAGAAGAATCTGTTACGTAAATGGCACAAGATTGTAGTTTGCTGGACTACAAAGAACAACTACAGGAAAACTGTGGTTGATTGTGTTAAAAATAATAAAAGAAATCAAAGTGAAAGTTGTTCAAAGAAAGTGCTGCATAAAAACATTTTGTTTTTGTTGCGGTCTGAGGATCAACTGCTTCCTGTATTTAAATCCTGTCGGACGAGCCGGGATGGACTCGACATTTTCTCTTAGTTTGGACTTTTAGTTTAATCCTTATGGGCATGGACAAAGGGGTGGATTTCATGAGATTTGCAGTGGTGGGGTGATTTGCTGCACTTCAAATATCCAGCGCTTTGCCCGTCATTGAATGAAACAGTGTGGTGCGTCTTTTCCAGGGTTTCTGATCATCTGTCAGCTGTGGGAGTGTGAACGGCCTCATTCAATCACTGCCTGTTACTTTGGATGAACATTATTAATTATTCCTGGTTGGCCTTCTAAGGACCCTCTTGTGTGTTACTGGGAACTCGGCCCTTTAAAAAGACATTTATAGGCCCGATTGTTACAACATCTTTGACTTTTCACATAGACCCGACACATCTGTTGAAACCGTGAAGGAAATGAGAACTTTACTTTTCAGCAGGATAAAAGCCAGACGGGGACTGGAAGGACAGACGGCATCTTGGAAAGCAGCACAAAGCAGAGAAAAGTTCAAATGAACTTTATTTAAAACTTTATTTAAAACAAAACAAAACAAAACAAAATGAATAACTATGTCCATCCTGTGATGAGACTCCAACATGGCTCATCTACGGACCAACGGAAGACATTTGAACTTTGAAAGTGTCTAAAAGTGTATAAAAGCAACTGTTACAGGAGTCTTTTCTCTTTACAGGAGTGTTCAGTCACTGCAACAGTGTCATAAGACACAATCTACTGTCGAAAAGAGGAGACTTCATGGCCTGTTTCCAACATTTATTTGCGCATAAAAACATTCCAGTCAGGTTCTATGGAAGCTGACACCAGGAATTGTTCCCCTTTTGCATCTATCGACAGTAGTTGGCGTTGATATTGATGGTTGATTTGTACGGACGAGATGGCAGCAACCAGACTGAGATTTATCTAAGTGTCTTAAAGACAAACCAACACTCATGTGACCACATCATAAACAGTTTATTATTGTTCAGTTATCCACAAAACCACCTCACTGAGCTGCAGTCTGGACTCCAGATGCTGAAACAGCTTTGGACAGAGAAAAACAGCTGCTTATATTTGGTATTTTACAGAAATACAGATTTGGAAGAAGTTGTATTCAGAGGACGAAGCACAAAAATAAAAGAAAACATCCTTTTTCAAAACAGTTGTCTTGACTCACTGAATCATTAAGTGAGAAAATGAGAAGTGAAAACAAGGTTACAGACGACGTCAGGAGGTTCTGTCCAGTTCTTCTCAGTCTAGGAACCATATAAGCACATTACTGTTGTTGATTTCTGTTTCTACAGACAAATGGACATAAACATCATCACAGTTCAGTTTAACACCAACAAGGCCGACCCCCGTGATCCTGAACATGAAGAAGCAGTTCTAGATAACGGATGGATCATTTGATTCATCTGGGTGAGAGTTCACACATAAACAAACACTCGACCACGACAGAAAACTGACAGTCCAGTAGTGGTGTCATGGTTGGAACAGGAAGTGGTGTGAATACAGACCAGGATGAACCCTGGCTGCTCACCAGACCTGTGCTCGGATCTGTCAGCAGCTGGAACGTCATCTGGGCTGATTGCAGCTCAGTGGTTCCTCTCTGATGTCACCGTTTGTCACATGTGCAGCAAACTAACTGCAGCTGACACCAACTGAATGATCTCAGCTGAACTGAGCTGCAGAGAAACAACATGCTGGTGTTCACTGGGAAGTTCTGACGGGAAACAGACGGAAAAACAACATGTGGATCCTGGAATAACGGCAGCTTCCATCGTTAAAGGACCGGAAGAGAAAGAAGTTTCCAAGGAATCATTCAGAACCGTTTGACAAACATTTGATTGATGTGTTCTGATGAAAACAGAGACAGACATGTAGAGACTGAACTATGTGTCCAACAGGGACAGTTTCTCTGACAGGAGGAGACTCCTGATACTAAACTGAACACAGAGACGCTGAAGAACCAAGACCGGACCAGAACCTGAACCCAGGATAAAGAGGTTCAGTGAACGTGGTGTTGAAGGTGTGGAGGTGGATCAGTCTGTCAGAAGAGACGCTGTAGAAGGACAGAGTTCCAGCAGGAACGTCCACATACACGGCTACTCTTTCAAAGACTGAGGAAGAGGAGGAAGAAGATATAATTCTCTTATTGTGACAGACAGAGTACAAACCACGACCAGTATAGAATAAACTCCAGGAATGATCGTTCTGTCCAAACAAACAGTCACCAGAAGTTCCTTTCCTTCTGACTCTTCTGTAACTGACTGATATAGAAACATCTCCGCTCCTCTGGACCTCCCAGTAACAGCGACCAGTCAGATCTTCTCTACACAGCAGCTGATGACAGGAATCAAACCTGTCTGGATGATCAGGATACGACTGATCCTCCTCCACACGCGTCATCTTCTTGTTGTTGTCAGACAGTTTGATGTGTTTGTTGACTGTGTTTGTGTCGATGGAGAGTTGACAGGAATCTGATGGAGAGAACAAACACCACCCAGCTGCAGTTATTGATCTGTCATTGATCATCGATGGACTCATGAATGAGTGATGTGGCAGTGTGAAGATGGTTGAACGTGTTAATGAAATCAAAACACACTTACACTTCCTCAGACCTGGTCTCAACCATCGTGGTCCAGCAGGCTCCACCCTGAAAGGAGGAGGGGGGTCAGACCAGCACAGTCTCTCTCAGCAAACATGGACATTTCATGGCTCTCACACACACATTGTTCTACACTGATGAAGGAACCGTCCCACACTCGGACCCATGCATCTCTAAAGTCCTGTCCTGTGGTCGTCACGTTCCAGCACAGTTTGAAGCGGTTCTTTTCATTTGGTTTCATCTGTGTTGAACCAGGAGGAGGAGGAGACCACGTCCTGGATGAGTGAAGGTGCAGCTGCTGTTGTGCTGTGATGGACCTGAAAACCTCACTGCTGTGGTTCTAGTATGTTTACTGAGTCATGACGCCTCACAGCTGTGAACTGCATGTATCAGCTCTGCTGCAGCACCAGATGAGCTGCAGCAACTTGATCTGCTGAAAGACCTCTGGTCAAAGCCAGAGAGCCACAAAGATGATGTTCACAGCAGCACCGTGAAGAGTCCAGCACACTGATGTTCTTCTACGTCCAGACGGCTACTGTTTCATCTGCAGAGAGAAGATGTGATCAGTGTCAGAAACTGACACCTCTGGAAAACATCCTGGAGATGAAAGTTCTTCTGGTTCCAGCTGGGATCATTGGGATCCAGTGTTTTTAGTGTGGGACACAGGTGATGGGCAGTGATGACCAACATCAGACCTCCAGAGGCAGGTATCTGTGTGCTCCGTCAGTAAGGATCATCTCAGTTATTGTGGAGTTCAGATGATTGTTGAAGTTTGCTCTGGTGGCTTCATCTACCAGCTGAAACACATCACGTTCCTCACGCTGTTCTTTGGAAGTGTCGGAGCTGTCGGAGAGCCGCTCCATGATTATTATCTCAGAGGAGGCAGAAGCTGACAGAGTTTTACACAATGACAGATGTGAGTGAAGGACAGAGACGTCCTCCTCCATCAGACACCGGGAGTCTGCAGCAGCTGTGTCCATACCTGAGAGTGTCCAGTCTCCAGTGTGGATCCTCCAGTCCAGCAGACAGAAGCTTCACTGCTGACTCTCCTGGATGGTTGTAGCTCAGGTCCAGCTCCCTCAGATGGGAGGGGTTGGAGCTCAGAGCTGAGACCAGAAAAGCACAGCCGTCCGACGTGAGCAGACAGCCTGACAGCCTGCAGACACACAACACAACACACATGCAGATACTCTGAGAGAACTGCTCTGAAACTGAAGATGACTCTGTCCTCGTGTCCACCTGATGGTGGCGCTGAAGGACCAGTCAGAGGATCAGCAGAAACACTGGAATTCACCCCAATCAGACAAATGTTGTTGGGACGTTTCAGTCTGAACTAAACTGGTGGATGAACATCAACATACAGAGAGTCCCACTGCTGCTGAGGCCGACAGCATCCAGACATGGAGAGACACGTGTGAAGAACATCATGTGACCTGGACATGTGACATCACACTCCATGGTTGACGTGTCTGTCATCAACACTTTAGTTAGTTTTATAGTCAGATAAGTCAGCTGTGGTTAAAGGTCACGTTAATGAGGTTCATTTCAGGGAAATAAACATTTTACTTTGCGACTATTTTCTCAACCAAACAGCGTTCGTGTTTCCAGGGACGTCGTTTGGTCTGAAATGTTCATGAAAATCTTTTCCATGTTTTGGTTCTAGTGGTGATGCTGAACGCTCCGTCGATGTGTCATCATCAACTTCATTCTGGACCATCTTTCAGAGAAAGTCCACGTTCATCCAGATCCTGGTTTTCTCTTCTACCTTTCACTCAGCTGCACCACAGCGGTCCACCGAGACCTCATGGATGATGTCACATCATCGCTGCTGGTTTCAACTCCACATAACAAACATGGATTCAATCAATTGTTCTCATGATGTTGGTTTCTGTCACTTGTGTTAATCTGAATAAAAGTTCAGCTCGTTCACTGACTTGTTACCATTCAATCATCAGAAATGGATCAATGACAGAATCTGAATCAGTCCAGAACCTTGTTGACGTCCAGACAGACTGAGTCCAGGTTAGAAGAACAGACACTTCTGCTGCTGAGGTTGGTCACCATTGGACACTTATTTGTGCTCCAGTTGGATCATTTTAGGGAAACTAATTCAATATTAAATAGGAAACATTTCAAAGTCTGACATAAAAGTCTTATTTGAGAACTTTTATTGATAAAGAAACGATCAGATTAGAAATGAGAGCTTAGAGATGTTCACATGTGGAAAAAACTTGTTGATGTTCTTCAATTAAAGAAAGAAAAAAACCACCAACGATCACTGAAATAACTTGAAACTGACTAAAGTACAAATAGAAATGTATTTGGACTTGGTGGAGCCCTTCTCCTCATCATCACCAACACAGTTGTGCACACCTGCAGTCCCTGCTGGGTGACCTATGACCTGCAGAGACATGTGCTGGACAGCCTCCTGCCTGGAGATGAGGTACCTGAAGTGGTGACGAAGTCCTTCTATGCAAATAAATGTCTACACAGTCAAACTTCAGCAGCAGCTACAACCGTAACAGACCAGCTGAACACCACGTAGCCACTGGAGGCTTTGAGTTACGGCAGCGAGAGAGTAACGAGCCCCACGTCATCAGTCACCTCCCCTCAGAACCAGGATCCACTGGCTGTGAGCTGTGGCTCAGTCATGCTGAGCAGGATGGACAAGGTTCTGGCTGGGTTTCCAGCGGCACCGTCACTCAAATACTCTGAACTACCGGCTCAGGACTACAGACTGCAGCACCGTCACAAGGAGCAGCAGCTGCAGAGGTCTGGACAGTCGGTACCATCCCCTTGGATTCAACATAAACCACAGTTGTAACGGTCAGCAGTTCAACACTTGAGGGATTCTGACCTGAGAGACTCCAGTTTACAGTGTGGACTCTCCAGTCCAGGACACAGCTTCTCCAGTCCTGAATCCTGCAGGTGGTTGTTACTCAGGTCCAGTTCTGTCAGACTGGAGGACTGAGAGCTGAGAACTGAGGACAGACCTGCACAGACCTCCTCTGAGAGGTTACAGCCACTCAACCTGCAGAGGAGAGAAAAGGGAAATATTTATGTCATTTAAACTTTGATTTTGTCATTTAAGAAATTAATAAATTATATAATTTAAATAAATACTAATAAATTCAACTTGTTGGCCCAACTAGTCTTGTAAAACCATCAGAAATCCAATAAATTTTCATTTTATTGTTTCATTCCACACATGTCAAAACTGTTGTATGTTAACACTAGTATGAATCTGTATTTTATATAATTATATTTATATTTATATATATACACGAACCAAAACCATCTGAACCCAGGCCCCCCCCACCAGCCCCCACCCAGCACCACACAATTAAAGTCCGAGAGCATAACCGGGGGTTTCCCCTGACCCGGTTTGCCGGACCAACTTAGCGTCTTTGTTGCTGTATCTGGCAAATTTCAGACCTTTCTAGTCACTTGTTATTAAAAAAAAGCAACAAATCTGACAACTTTTTCAGGTCTTATTGGAAACTTTTGTTGATTCTAGTCTGAAAGCACAAATCGTTTTTTCCTCGTTTCTCTGCGAGACTCCGGTGCGTCCGTGGGCTCCTCTCCCGTATCAAAGGATTCTCGAGGCAGCCCAGCACTCGTGGAGAAGCCCCTCCCTGCTCCGGTCACAGCTTATGTTTTTATTTTCTCATTCAACAAGAAAGAGTCCAACATCTTGTGGAGGTGCAATGTACTGTGCAATAAAAAAAACAAGAACCGAAGACATGGGACTGTAAATAAAATACAAACAGCAGTGTAAGGTGGATAAAGAAAGTGGAGCAGGTTTTCAGAACAAAAAAGAATTTGGTTATTCCGGCCATTTACTGCAACAGCTGGCTCCACTGATATTGACATCCATCCGTCATAATCGTTAAACTATTAAGATTTAGAGGCTGACTTTAGAACTACACTACTGCAGTTTTATCTGTTAAGATGAAGGCCAGACCACCAAGTTTATCACAAAAAGCTTTTGGAATACTGAACCACGTGGAGTTGGGAAATGACAAGTAGGATTTCAAGCACTTCACTTTAGATGGACCAATAAAGGCCTCAAAATCTAAATCTTTAATACCCAAGTTAATATATTTTCATATTAGTTGAGATCTCCTTAAACAGTGAGTTTTGTTCCTCACCCACCACTAATCTAACTTCCGGTAATTCAACTCAGCCAATAACTGTCATATGAAGTTATGCAACATCCCCTTAAACAAGTGCAAACATAACGGACCGTATAAAGGAGAAAATAATGAAAAGGTTAGTCAGGGTCACTCTTTTGTTGTCAGTCCGCGCATAACCCTCCTTCAGGTAGGCTTGTGTTCGCCTCTTCCACGTCCCATTGCGGACGCGCACTCCGCAGTGAGACAGGACTTTTATATCATTCCCACTAGAGAAAGGGGCCGAGGCGAGAGCTGTAACAGGGGAAGTTGGGCGGCTCATTTATGTTCATTTGTTATTTTGCACACTGGAGATCATCTTGGTTTGTGTTATTTAGGTTTGAGTGATTATACAGAAGGATCCTAAGTTGTCGTATTTTGCTGAACCACTTTATTGCGTCATGTCTGTCTGTCAGTACAGAGCATCCCTCTGTTGATGGTTGCTGCCCAATTAGAGCAATTTGGGTGGGGCCATAAAGGTGGGCAGCTCACTGCTGGAATTCTGGAAATTATTCAGTGACTTCATTCAGTGATTTCTAGACTTTTAGGACGGCCATCAGCTGCTTTCGTTAATGAGGAGTTGGTAACACTGACCTCCAGCAGCTTCCAGCTGTTCATCACAGTTCACCGTCTACATGAGAGCTGGATACCAGGGATGCTGTTGTTGGTTGCTTCAAGGTGCATTGTAACAAAATGACAGACAGGTAAATGACTCTGACCATATCTATCGTAACGCATGAGGTTGATTTGTGTCAGAGAAGCTCATGAGGTCCTGACATGTGTGAAACAGACAGATGTTGTCTCAATCATGTGGCTGGAACCACACAACTAAGAGAAGTTAGACCACACAGATAACTCCATTAAATAGAAACTTCTCCTCATCATCAGCAACACAGTTGTGACGACTGTCTGCAGGCTTCAACCCGATCTGAACCCAGTTACAATTATTACAATTCTCTCTCCAACAATCCTTCAACATAAACCACAGTTATAACGGTCAGCAGTTCAACACTTGAGGGATTCTGACCTGAGAGACTCCAGTTTACAGTGTGGACCTGCTGTCCTGTCTAGTGTTGGGGTTTCTTAACCTCCAGCAGTCTGTTAGATTAGTACTGGGGACTAAATCCATGAAAACATCATCAAAGAGATGATGTTGCTCTCTAGAGGGAAGACGACCAACAGAACTGTCTGGAACTACATTAAAGTCTCCTCCTACAACGATCTGATTCAGTGACTTCTAGACTTTTAGGACGGCCAACAGCTGCTTTCCTTAATGAGGAGTTGGTAACACTGATTTCCAGCAGCTTCCAGCTGTTCACTACAGTTCACCGTCTACATGAGAGCTGGATACCAGAGATGCTGTTGTTGGTTGCTTCAAGGTGCATTGAAACACAATGACAGGTAAATGACTCCAACAGTAAGTATTGTAATGCATGAGGTTGATTTGTGTCAGAGAGGCTCATGAGGTCCTGACATGTGTGAAACAGACAGATGTTGTCTCAATCAATTCAATTCAATTCAATTTTATTTATATAGCGTCTTTTACAACACAAGTTGTCTCTAGGCGCTTTCCAGAGACCCAGAACTTGACCCCCGAGCAAATATTACATAAACAGCGGCAGGTAAAAACTTCCCTAGTGGAAGAAAAACCTTAAGCCAAAAAGTGGCAAGGAAAAACTCATGTGGCTGGAACCACAAAACTAAGAGAAGTTAGACCACGCAGATAACTCCATTAAATAGAAACGTCTCCTCATCATCATCAACACAGTTGTGACGACTGTCTGCAGGCTTCAACCCGATCTGAACCCAGTTACAATTATTACAATTCTCTCTCCAACAATCCTTCAACATAAACCACAGTTATAACGGTCAGCAGTTCAACACTTGAGGGATTCTGACCTGAGAGACTCCAGTTTACAGTGTGGACTCTCCAGTCCAGGACACAGCTTCTCCAGTCCTGAATCCTGCAGGTGGTTGTTACTCAGGTCCAGTTCTGTCAGACTGGAGGACTGAGAGCTGAGAACTGAGGACAGACCTGCACAGACCTCCTCTGAGAGGTTACAGCCACTCAACCTGCAGAGGAGAGAAAAGGGAAATATTTATGTCATTTAAACTTTGATGTTAAACAAATTAATAAATCATATCATTTTAATAAATACTGATTAAGAAAATTTGTTGGTCCAACTAGTCTTGTAAAACCATCAGAAATCCATTTAATTTTCCCTTTTATTGTTTCAATCCACACATGTCAAAATTGTTGTTTGTTAATGCTAGTATGAATCTGTATTTTATATATTTATACAAACACACACAGACACACACACACACATACACACACCAAAACCACCTAAACTCAGGCCCCCTCACCAGCCCAACCCAGGACTGCACAATGAAAGTTTGAGAGCAGTCAGTCACAAACAGTACACCTTTCTCAAACTCTTCAGTTTTGACGTCTGATTTCTTATTAATTAGTATTGTGCTGTTATTCCACAACAAATATCCATGTGGGGCAAAGTTATAACTGAATATCATTTTCCAAAAATGCAAAACTTGTTTGTGGAATTCAGATCACTGGATAGAAATTTTGGTCAACTTAACATCACACTTCAGTAAAATGTCCAGGCCACCAAGTTTATTACAGAAAGCTCTTGGAATACTGAACCACGTGGGGTGGGGAAGTGACATGTAGGATTTCAACCAATTCACTCTCAATGAGCCAATAAAGGCCTCAAAATCTAAATCTTTATTACCCCCTATTATATTTTCATATTAGTTGAGATCTCCTTAAACAGTGAGTTTTGTTCCTCCAGAGAAATAAAAAAAATGATTGAATTGCCTTTTTGATACTTTTGTCAGAAGTAAATACAAAATTAAATGAATAAATCAATTTGCCCCCCCCCCCCCCCCCCTCCAACCCCCGCTTCAGATAAAAAGACTTGTCCACAAATCCTAAGATCTCTGGTTGACCAGTGACTCAGGGATTTCTTCATCTCTACTTAACGTTTTCAGCATTAACTTCTTCTCACCTAACAAGATTCCTTGATATTGTCATTTATTTATTTATTTATTTATTTATTTATTTATTTATTTATTTATTTATTTATTTATTTATTTATTTATTTATTTATTTATTTATTTATTTATTTATTTATTTATTTATTTATTTATTTATTCAAAAAGAAGAACAAGGTAACTGAACAATGGTCAGTTGGAGAGGATGCTGAAACTTCACTCCGTGAAATACTTTGTCTGATTGTGAGGGATCAACCAGTAGTCTAACCTTGAACACTGAGCATTATTGGAAACATTTAAACCTGCTGTCCTGTCTAGTGTTGGGGTTTCTTAACCTCCAGCAGTCTGTTAGATTAGTACTGGGGACTAAATCCATGAAAACATCATCAAAGAGATGGGACGGCCAACAGCTGCTTTCCTTAATGAGGAGTTGGTAACACTGATTTCCAGCAGCTTCCAGCTGTTCACTACAGTTCACCGTCTACATGAGAGCTGGATACCAGAGATGCTGTTGTTGGTTGCTTCAAGGTGCATTGCAACACAATGACAGGTAAATGACTCCAACAGTAAGTATTGTACTGCATGAGGTTGATTTGTGTCAGAGAGGCTCATGAGGTCCTGACATGAGTGAAACAGACAGATGTTGTCTCAATCAATTCAATTCAATTCAATTTTATTTATATAGCGTCTTTTACAACACAAGTTGTCTCTAGGCGCTTTCCAGAGACCCAGAACTTGACCCCCGAGCAAATATTACATAAACAGCGGCAGGTAAAAACTTCCCTAGTGGAAGAAAAACCTTAAGCCAAACAGTGGCAAGGAAAAACTCATGTGGCTGGAACCACAAAACTAAGAGAAGTTAGACCACGCAGATAACTCCATTAAATAGAAACGTCTCCTCATCATCATCAACACAGTTGTGACGACTGTCTGCAGGCTTCAACCCAATCTGAACCCAGTTACAATTATTACAATTCTCTCTCCAACAATCCTTCAACATCAACCACAGTTATAATGGTCAGCAGTTCAACACTTGAGGGATTCTGACCTGAGAGACTCCAGTTTACAGTGTGGACTCTCCAGTCCAGGACACAGCTTCTTCAGTCCTGAATCCTGCAGGTGGTTGTTACTCAGGTCCAGTTCTGTCAGACTGGAGGACTGAGAGCTGAGAACTGAGGACAGACCTGCACAGACCTCCTCTGAGAGGTCACAGCCCCTCAACCTGCAGAGGAGAGAAAAGGGAAATATTTATGTCATTTTGTGTCAAACTTTGATTTTGTCATTCAAAAAAAATGAATGAATCATATCACTTAAATAAATACTGATAATTCAACTTGTTGGCCCAACTAGTCCTGTAAAACCATCAGAAATTCAATAAACTTGAATTTTATCGTTTCATTCCACACATGTCAAAACTGTTGTATCATAAAACTAGTATGAATCTGTATTTTATATATTTACATTTATACAAACACACACACACACACACACACACACACACACACACACACACACACACACCAAAACCACTTAAACCCATGCCCCCCCACCAGCCCTACCCAGCATCGCACAATGAAAGTCAGAGAGCAGTCAGTTACAAACAGAACACCTTTCTCAAACCCTTCAGTTTTGAAGACTGATTTCCTATTAACTAGTATTGTCCTGTTATTAGGGTGCACCCCTGCATTTTGCCTACTATGCGTCTGGATAGGCTCCGACAGACCCCTGTGACCCGGAGACGGATTAAGCGGGTATAGATGATGGATGGATGGATGGATGGATGGATGGATGGATGATGGATGTCCTTTTATTCCACAACAAATATCAAATATCCATGTGGGGTAAAGTTATGACTAAATATAATTTTCAAAAAATGCAAAACTTGCTTGTGGGATTCAGATAACTGGATAGGAATGATGGTCAACTCAACATCACACTTCAGTAAAATGTCCAGGTCACCAAGTTTATCACAGAAAGCTCTTGGAATACTGAACCACGTGGAGTTGGGAAGTGACAAGTAGGATTTCAACCAATTCACTCTTAATGAACCAATAAAGGCCTCAAAATCTAAAGCTCTAATTCCCCCTTATTATATTTTTCTATGAGATGGGATCTCCTTAAACAGTGAGTTTTGTTGCTCCAGAGAAAATAAAAAGGATCTAACTTCCTTTTTGATACTTTTGTCAGAGGTAAAGACAGAATGACACAAATAAATCAATTTGGACCCCCCCCCCTCAGCTTCAGATAAAAAGACTTGTCCACAAATCCTAAGATCTCTGGTTGGCCAGTGACTCAAGGATTTCTTCATCTCTACCTAATGTATTTCAGTATTAACCTCTTCTCACCTAACAATATTCCTTGAAATCGTTATTCCCAGCTATTTCCATTTCTGACTTGACTATAATGGAAGCGACAGATATCTCAGAGCAAGAATGGACCGGGAGTAGATCACATTTTATATATTTAGAGACAGACCAGAAGCACCAGAAAAAAGTGAGATGGATTTTAATACTATGTCAACCGTAGTGTTATCCTGTAAAAATGGCAGTATCTTCAGCAAACTGACGTATTCTAAATTCTTTACCAAAAATGTTAATACCAGGTAAATTTGATTTTTTGTAATAAACAAAGTAAGCAGTTGGGTTGTCAAAATGAAAAATTTTGGTGAAATCAGACATCCTTGTCGAATATCTCTTGACATAAGAACGCTAGAGGTCGTTCCCGTGCCGAGAGATACTGAACTTCTATCGGTATAAAACATCTTCAATATATTACAAAACTTTGCCCGAAAACCCAAACATTTTTAAGTTTCTATTGTGTCTAGTGTTGGGGTTTCTTAACCTCCAGCAGTCTTTTATATTAGTATTTGGGACTAAATCATTAAAAACGTCATCAAAGAGATGATGCTGCCCTCTAGAGCGACGTCGGTCAACAGAACTGTCTGGAACTACATTAAAGTCTCCTCTAATAACAATCTGATCAGTCCAGTATTTCGAGTGTCTAAATTGTCATCTTCACTTAACGAGTGTGCTTCTTGCAAGAAAAAAATATTTGTATTGTACTCCTAACATTAAAGAAATATAGCCTTGCCTATATATATATATATATATATATATATAGCTATAGCCTATTTTTTTTAGTCCTCTGGGGTTTAGCGACATGTAACATATAACATATAAAAGACAAAATACATGGACAAAAAACACTAAAAACAGTGTGCAAGAATGAGTAAACCAACTCAGGTATCCATCCATTTTCTATACTCGCTTACTCCATCGCAGGGTCATGGGGGTCTGTCGGAGCCTATCCCGACGCATTGCACGAGAATGGCAGGGGTACACCATGGACACGTCACCAGTCCATTGCAGGGCCACATACAAAGATAGGCAAGCATGCACATACCTACAGGCAATTTAGTATGCATGTTTATGGACTGTGGGAGGAAGCTTGAGTACCTGAAGAGAACCCACACGAGTACAGTGAGAACACGGGAACTCCACACAGAAAGACCTACCGGGAAGGTAACCAAACCAGAAATCTTGCTGTGAGGCAACAGTGCTAACCACTAATCTACTTTCCACTAACTCAACTCAGCCAATAAATGTCATATAGAGTTGTGCAACAGCCCCTTAAACAAGCATAAACATAACGGACCGTATAAAGTGGAAAATAATGAAAAGGTTAGTCAGGGTCATTATTTTGTTGTCAGTCAGCGCATAACCCTCCTTCAAGTAGGCATGTGTTCGTCTCTGCCACGTCCCATTGCGGACGCGCACTCCGCAGTGAGACAGGACTTTTATATCATTCCCACCAGAGAAAGGGGCCGAGGCGAGAGCTGTAACAGGGGAAGTTGGGCTGCTCATTTGTGTTCATTTATTATTTTGTACACTGGAGATCATCTTGGTTAGTGTTATTTAGGTTTGAGTGATTTTACAGAAGGATCCTAAGTTGTCCTATTTTGCTGAACCACTCTATTGCGTCATGTCTGTCTGTCAGTACAGAGCATCCCTCTGTTGATGGTTGGTGCCCAATTAGAGCAATTTGGGTGGGGCCATAAAGGTGGGCAGCTCACTGCTCAGAGGGTCGGGGTCCTGAGGGTGAAGAAGGGGTCTCCTGGCCTCTCCTGTTATTGTCTGGTTGCTGTGAAAGAAGTGTGTGAATAAAAAAGGAACTATTGTTTGAAATACCAACCACCTCTCCTTCATCCCTTCAAACTTCCCTTTAAATTCCATTCCAGCTACTGGGCAGACCACCACCTCTCCTACCACTTTATTCCTATATCATACAACATCCATTACAATTATATAGAAATGTTAAATTATGCAAATTAGGTAGTGTTGTCATTCAGTGACTTCTAGACTTTTAGGATGGCCAAAAGCTGCTTTCCTTAATGAAAAATTGGTAACTGTCAAGTTATCCGGGGTCATCAAATTAAAGCCTGCCCAAACTCGAAAAAGGCTTGACCGACGGCGGGGTGGAGTGGAACAACTCGATGACAACTTCCTTCTTTTATTTGGCTTTTATTCCTTGAACATTTCTTTAACAGAACTTCGGTTGGAATTAGTAGCACAGGTTGATGTTAGATTGCCATAAGTAGCCGTTAATTGACGTCAGGTTGAAAACCTTTATAATTCAAAAGAAAGAACAACAATTACTTTCAGTCTTAGCTTCATATCTAGTCTCAAACATAAAACCATTTTTCCCACCAGTGGCATCCCCAGTGTGGGTCGGTGCTTTGGTTCTCTCCTTTCTCTTGGTCTCCCTGCTGCTCCCAATACAGGGCACCTCCCCGTGCTAACAGCTCCAAACACTAAAGCCTCTTCCTGTTACCTCCAATGAGAACTATAATGAGTCAACTCCCGGTTTCAAAACAAGAGCCTCCAGAAAACGTACAACACACCTCCAACTTTACCTCCTGGTTCTAAACCCAAGGAGGTCAAACACCACTCCAGTTAACTTCTTGAATCTAGAAATTGTTGCTTTTCTACCAGTACCAGGGCGATGAGTCGCCAGACATCTCTGAAGAATTGTAGCTGGAATTCTCATGGTTGGCATTTTCCTGCCACCAACAACTCTGCTTCGTTTTGACTCTTTGCCTGGTTTCTTGATCATGACTGGATAGCTGGGGAAAATCCTGACATGGACATCTCTTACAACTCCATCCATATCAGGATTCACAGCAATTACCCTAGCTAACTGGAACTGCCCCCTTAGAGCATTTTGATCAGCAATCCAAACAATGTCCCCTACAGCGACATTCTTTTCCCGTGTATGTCGCTTACTCCTAACAAAAAGGTTTGGACCTTCCAACTGACACCATTTTCTCCAAAATGCATTCACTTCTGATTGAATCACTCTCAATCTCTTGTAGGGGTAACCCTCAAACTTGAAGGATCCTGGGTCTCCTTGTGAATGGGCACATCCCAATAGAAGTGAATTTGGAGTGACATAAACTGTCGACTCCTCCTGGCTTTGTGCCCTAGCATCTATGGGCATCTCATTTGCTAGATTAGCAGCCATATACATAAACATCTGGAATTCTCCCCATGTGAAAACCTCGTCACCACCTAGGTTCTGCGGGGCTCTTTTCACAGCTTGGACAGCTGCTTCTGTTGGACCATATCCGTGGGGAGAATCTGCTGGGTGGATCTTCCAAACCCACTTTGTGCCATGCTTAGCAGCCTCATTTCCAACTTCTGATCCTTCAAGACGCTCCAAGAACGTGTACAGGTCATCAAGAGCATGTTTGGAACCGATAAAATATGTACTGGGGTCTGACCACACCTTGCTGGGATGGCAAGTAGAAATACTTCTGATGGCACTGACAATATCAGCATGGATTGCTCTAGATGCCATGCAGCTGAACACTATTCCCCAGACTTTGAGTGTTGTTCTTTTCTTCACCTCTTCCTTTACTTCATAGGGTCCGAACAGGTCGACGGTGGTTAACTCAAATGGTGCTGCTGGTTCAGTTCTCTCCTTTGGTAATGCACAAATTACCTGGCCGCAAAACTTTGCTCTTGCTTTTCTCTAAATAACACAATTATCTATAACCGCTTTGGCTACTTTTCTTCCTTTGACGATCCATGCTTTGCTTCTCATCCTCAGAAGAGTCCCTGCTAACACTTCATGGTTCACACCATGAGCTTCTCGAGCCAACAACGCGGATATCCATCCTTGATGTGCCCTCATTAAAGGTTTGGATCCTTCCTTCGCAGACAAGAGGTCCCTCCTTTTCCTTAAATGTCACTAATCGGTTCGGAGTAGTCTCAGGGAATGTAACTCCCGCTTGTGCTGCAAGGCAAAGAAACCTGAAGGCATATGCGTGATTACCATCCTTATGGATCAGGGCTTCGGATTCCCCCTTTGCAGGTAATGTCTCCCACTTTGCTGGTTTCGGGGGTTCCGGGGGTGCTACTAATTGACTAATATACCATACTGGTCCTTTCCATTCATCGATCTCCTTCTTCATCCTGGGCTCCTCGCCCAGTCATCTCATGAACTTGTCCAGAAAAAGCGGCGAGCCATTCAGGTTCTCTCATGAGATGCCTTTCAGTCCTTAAGAAGGTGGCCTCAACCCCACTCCTGTTTTTGGGAAGGCACGCTGGATCCATAACCCAGGGACACCCTGCATCCCAATGCGGAGACTTACTATGCTCATCCCCCGTGGTGTATGTAAGGCCACACTTGATGATTTCAAGCTCTCTTTCTCCGACGAGAGTTTTCTCTTTCCCTCCCGGTTGAAAGTTTACGCAGTGGCATCCACCGCACTCTGGGTCACTGGCTGCACCAATGCTGTCCCATCTCCCCCAATCCAGGAAATCCTTATGAGAAAGAGCCATCCTGACGTGTGAAACAGACAGATGTTGTCTCAATCATGTGGCTGGAACCACACAACTAAGGTAAGTTAGACCATGCAGATAACTCCATTAAAAAGAAACTTCTCCTCATCATCACCAACACAGTTGTGACGACTGTCTGCAGGCTTCAACCCGATCTGAACCCAGTTACATTTATTACAATTCTCTCTCCAACAACCCTTCAACATAAACCACAGTTATAATGGTCAGCAGTTCAACACTTGAGGGATTCTGACCTGAGAGACTCCAGTTTACAGTGTGGACTCACAAGTCCAGGACACAGCTTCTTCAGTCCTGAATCCTGCAGGTGGTTGTTACTCAGGTCCAGTTCTGTCAGACTGGAGGACTGAGAGCTGAGAACTGAGGACAGACCTGCACAGACCACCTCTGAGAGGTTACAATCACTCAACCTGCAGAGGAGAGAAAAGAGAAATAATGAGGTTATTTAAACTTTGATTTTGTCATTCAAAAAATGATTAAATCAGATCATTTAAATGAATCCTGATGAATTCAACTATTGATCATTAAGTATCATTAAGTTGATCAAAGTGACCCCTGCATTTATCTTCATGTAAAGTTTCCTGACATTAATTATTGTTGAGAACTGGTCCTACATGAACCTGAACTCAGTTGAACAATGAATTGAACTGATTTTCTCCATGAACACAACATTTGATTGTAATTAAAACAGATGTGTCTGTGTTTGTCCTCACAGAACTTTCTTGGAGGCTTTGACCATTGGCAGCAGTCTCAGGAGAACTTCCTCTGAAGCAAAGTATTTCTTCAGGTCAAACACTTCCAAATCCTCTTCTGATGACAGTAAGATGAAGACCAGAGCTGACCACTGAGCAGGAGACAGTTCATCTGTGGAGAGACGTCCTGACCTCAGGGACTGTTGGACCTCTTCCACCAGAGAACCTTCATTCAGTTCATTCAGACAGTGGAACAGATTGATGCTTTTCTCTGCAGACAGATCCTCACTGATCTTCTTCTTGATGTATCCAACTGTTTCCTGATTGTTCTGTGAACTTCCTTGTTTTGGTTTCAACAGACCTTGTAGGAGAGTCTGGTTGGTCTCCACCGAAAGACCAAGGAGGAAGCGGAGGAACAAGTCCAGGTGTCCATTTAGACTCTCTAAGGCCTTTTCCACACCGCTCTGATAGAGGAGAGTCTCTTCTCTTTTTTCAAACCATCTGAAACATCCGTTTTTTTGTTCCTCCAGCAGGTTGACTCCAGAGTTGATGAAGGTCAGATGGACATGAAGAGCAGCCAGGAACTCCTGAACACTCAGATGGATGAAGCAGAACACCTTGTGCTGGTACAGGTGTTTCTCCTCTTTAAAGATCTGTGTGAAGACTCCTGAGTACACTGAAGCTTCTCTCATATCGATGCCACACTCTCTCAGGTCTGACTCATAGAAGATCAGGTTTCCTTTCTGCAGCTGCTCAAAAGCCAGTTTTCCCAGAGACTCCATCATCTTCCTGCTCTCTGGACTCCAGAGTGGATCTGTCTCAGCTTCTCCGTCATACTTGACCTTCTTCAGTTTGGTCTGGACCACCAGAAAGTGGATGTACATCTCAGTCAGGGTCTTGGGCAGACCTCCTCCCTCTCTGGTTTCCAGGACTGTCTCCAGAACTGTAGCAGTGATCCAGCAGAAGACTGGGATGTGGCACATGATGTGGAGGCTCCGTGATGTCTTGATGTGGGATATGATCCTGCTGGTCTGCTCCTCATTTCTGAACCTCTTTCTGAAGTACTCCTCCTTCTGTGGGTTGGTGAACCCTCTGACCTCTGTCACCATGGAAACACTCTCAGGAGGGATCTGATTGGCTGCTGCAGGTCGTGTGGTGATCCAGAGATGAGCAGAAGGAAGCAGGTTTCCCTTGATGAGGTTTGTCAGCAGCACGTCCACTGAGGTGGACTCTGAAACATCAGTCAGGATCTCATTGTTGTCGAAGTCCAGAGGAAGTCGACATTCATCCATACCATCAAAGATGAACACAACCTGGAAGTCTTCAAAGCTGCAGATTTCTTTGGTCTCAGTGAAGAAGTGATGAACAAGTCCAACCAAGCTGAACTTTCTCTCTTTCAGCACATTCAGCTCTCTGAAGGTGAATGGAAACATGAACCGGATGTCCTGGTTGGCTCTGCCTTCAGCCCAGTCCAGAGTGAACTTCTGTGTTAAGACGGTTTTCCCGATGCCGGCCACTCCCTTCGTCATCACGGTTCTGATTGGTTCATCTCTTCCAGGTGGGAGTTTCAGGACGTCTTCCGTTCTGATGGTTGTTTCTGCTCTGTCTGGTCTCCTGGATGCTGCTTCAATCTGTCTGACTTCATGTTCATGGTTGACCTCTCCAGTCCCTCCCTCTGTGATGTAGAGCTCTGTGTAAACCTGCTGCAGAAGGGTTGGGTTTCCTGCTTTAACAACCCCCTCAAACACACACTGGTACTTCTCCTTCAGCTTAGACTTCAGTCGCTTTTGACAAACTGCAGCAAAAGTACCTGAATAAAAGAGGAATAAAGAAAAAAATTGTGTTTTATAAAGTTCACACAACAACTTAATTCTCCTAAAGAATCAGGTTTGAACCGACACTGATCAACTAGAACTTTATGATGAGCTGTCCAATACTGACTAGAATCACTTTTACCACCAAAACACCTCTGAACATTTAGGATGTGGACGTGACAAGAACATCTGGGGGTCCTGGAGTTTCTAAGACCAGGATGTTGGCAGTAGAGCCTAGATGGGGTGTGGGTTTGTGGGTTGTTGTGTTCTTGTTGTTGTTGTGGGTCTCTGTGAAGTGGAATTTTCAGGTTTAGGATTTGAAAACACCAGAAGATGATCTGATCAATAATCTGTAGAACCATCAAGACAATCTGGAGTTCACCAGGATTCCTGGAAGAGGAAAACCAGGACTAAAATCTTCCAGTTATCTGGTGGTGTTGGTGGGTTAGACATATTTTTTGAGGTCCACTGCCGTCCCGTACAAGGAGGATGCTCCTGTCGGTGGCGCTGGTTCCTCACTTCATCTCTCAGTGGTGTTAATGTTGTGGCTGATCTGTGAATGTTGTTCATCTCCTGAGACTTTCTGGGTCATTTATCCAGCAGATTAAATGTTCAGAGAAATCCTCTTACTGCTCTGCAGATGCTCAGCCAGCTCCTCCTGCTTCATTCTCCTTAGGAAGTTCACTGTGATCTTCACAAATGCCTCTCTGCTCCTCCTCTGTTCTTCATCCTCACCCTCCAACAGATTCTCCAGGGATTCTGGGTAATATGGACTCAGAACCCTCTGGATCTTCTTCAGCTCGTTCTTCACAAACATGACAATGTTGTCCTCCAGCAGCTGGAACAGAAGACCACATGAATGACACAATCAGACTGAAACCATGGAGACAAACATCAGATCATGTTGGACAGGCTGACAGTCCACTGGTATACAAAGAGCAGCTGAAGATGAACACCAACAGACCAGATGGAGAAGCAGTTGTTGTTCATGTACAGACCAGAAATATGGAGTCCAGCTGTGTTTGATGCTGCTGGACAGACGGACCACTGGGAGGCTCTGAGCTCTGCTGGTCCACTCTGTGGAGGAATCATGAAGAATTAGCTCACATCATGTCTGTCCACACAGAGACAAACACAAGCTGAAGGTCCATGAAGACATGTTTGGATGTGGACAGTCAATCAGAGGACTGGCTGTGGTGGTGAAGGTTTACTGGTCCTGCTGGTCCCACTGAGAACCTACATGTGACCTCAATGAGAGCTCTGCTGATTCACAGATTTACAAGATCCAATTCTGCTCTAAGAAAAGTTACAACAACATCTAGAACATGGACAACTGATGGAGACATAAACCAGCTGATTAACTCTGGAGCATCATCAGGATCCGTCCTCTGGAAGGTAAGACTTCCAGATGTTTCAAACAGAGGACAAAGATCATGACAAGTGATGAAGATCTATGAGGAGGAAGCTCAGATCACCATCAGGTGATGGAGGAACACAGGGGTCCAGGACTACATGGATCTACTCAAGAAGAAACATGTGGACGTTCCCCAACATGAGGACTGATTTAAATACATTTAATACATTTAAATACATCTCACCTCTCTGTAGAAGACAGTTTAAAGTCAATAAGTCTTTTATGTGAGTCCTCGCTCTTCAAGGACAAACAGCTGGATTCATGTTCAAGAGAGTCTCTTTTCTGATGGACCCTGAATGAAGAATAAAGAGTTCAAAGTTCACATTTTCTGTTTATATAAAAAATAAATAATAAAATATAAAAATATTTAGTCTATTTAAAAAGTATTGAACATAAATCCTTGGCAGATTTTAGATACACTCACCTCTTTACAGAAGAACGTTGGTCTGCTTTAAAGGCAATAGGATAGTCCATTGAGTGGTTGCTCTTCAAGGACACACAGCTGGGTCCAGGTCCAGGTCCAGGTCCAGGTCCAGGTCCAGGTCCAGGTCCAGGTCCAGGTCCAGGTCCAGGTCCAGGTTCATTCCTGTAATAATGACGTTTGCTGATGTGAGTTTTCAGCTCTGACATGCAGAAGAGTCGTGGACAGTTGGAGATGCTCGTCTCACCTCTGAGCTTTGCTCCGACTCTCATGTTCCCCACACAGAGGGGTTTTAGAGGGACGGACTCCGTCCTCTCTGTCCTCACACTGGTCCATTCTGCTGAATTCACGTGCACATCAGCTCACACACACACCTTCATCTGCAGAGGAAACACACATCACTGGTGTTGTACAAAGACCAGCTGCTCCTGCACTGGTTTGCTCCTCTCTGTTGTTTTTATATCAGTGTCACTTGAATGCAGTCAGGAAACAGTGGGAGGTTGAGGAAGTCTCTTCTACAGCCGGATCTGCTGATCCTACCTGCTTTGAAGCTTCACTCAGGGCCTTTTCTAGTTTTCTGTTGAAAGATTAAAACATACAATTCTGTGAACAACAGAGTTTTTACTGCAGAAACACAAAGTTGAAGATCTTGAACAAGCTGAAGGAGACTCGGCCTCTACGTCAGTCTGGTTACTGTAAATGTGAAGAAGCTCAAAGGTCAAACTGTCCTGCAGAGACACATTTCCTCCTTTTTAAAGCCTCATCACACAACAGTTACACAAGCAGCAAAGAACAACTTCTTCCAGGAACCACACTTTATTTTGAAAGGCTCCACAGGAAACAGCAGTCTGACTTTAATGCTGGAGACGACAGCTTCACTCCAGGAAATAAAAAACCACAATGTTTGTTTTATGAAGAAAACTGATCATCAACTGTTCAGCACGGCGTTTTTGATCAATAATAAAACCAATAAAAATACTGTCATCTACCAATCATGAAGATTTGTCTTAAGACACAAAATTGATCAAAGTCTGCAGGTAAATCAGAAGTGAGCAGAAGTTTCTACCTTCACGTGTTTGAGTCAAAAGACAAAGTTGAAGAGTGAAATAAACTTTGAAGTAACGATCCGGTTAACAGCAGATGTCCTTCGTCCTTGGGTCTCACCTCACCGGCAGCTTAAACCCTTTTATTTCAGATATGTTATGTTAGGTTCTTTTGCACTTTGTCCAGGAGTTCACGAGCAGCTGCGTCACGGTTGGCTGCCAGGTTCCACTAAGTCTTAAACTAAGATTTCTGGAGTCAAAGTCCAGAGTGATAACCATAACCCCATTGCTGATAAAATCTGGTTTACTCCAAACATATAAGTGGATTGTTTCATGGTGGTGCACTGAAACTTTTCTTAGTTTAATCTTAGTTTATTCCAAATAACTAGTATTGTCCTCTTGCTGTTTCACTTTGTCTGTTTACGGCGTCTCGTACATGAATTTTGGCTGCAACACTGAAATGAGCCAATTCTTTACATTTCAAATGTCTCACTGGTTATATTGTGAATAAATGTTCATAAACTGCACTAATCATTTTCATTTTACATGTTTTCCCAACATTTTGGGTAATATGGTTAATATGCAACATTTTGCATATAAATATTGAACCTGGTGTCCAATGAAAGCTTATTTCCTGTTACGGAGTAACATTAGTATGTGAACATGAACCCTGTAGTGACTGAATGCCAGGCTGCAGTGAGAGTGTGAAGAGGAGCGTCGCCGCAGCAGACTGATCCTGATAACGTGAGTGGACGTACCAGTGAGGTGAGGCTGAGCAGCAGGAGTCATGAACAGAGATCAGGGGCAGGTGTTGTGTAGAGCGGCGCTCAGAGGATGTATTGGGGGTTTAAAGGGACGGCAAACACAACTGGGAATTCAGATCTCATGTCCTTCTGAAATGAGTGAAACTGTCATGATGCTTGATAAAGGTCAAGAAGTGGAAACTGTCAGCAGTTAACGCAGAACAACCTTTGGTCCGTCATCCTTTTTAGGGAGAGGAATAAGTTTGGTTATACCACACGGATGAAGGTGTGGTCCAAGTGAAACAAGTCTCATACACATGCATGTGCACATGTACACTACACCCACCACAGACTGGAACATTTTGTCCGTTTGCTTGTTTCCTGTCTCTACTTGTGTTGTGTGTCGTCTTACTTCGTATCACAAACTCTGATTAAACGGGTAATTTTTACTGGTTGTATTTCAGTTCTATTTGTTTTGTATGTAACCCACTGGTCTGATTTCCAGTCAGGAGAAAATGACAGTTTCCTCTGGTTTAGGATGCACTCCCATTTTTTTAAGAGACCAGTTAACATGAAGATCAC
Organism: Xenentodon cancila; assembly: GCA_014839995.1. Lineage (NCBI taxonomy): Eukaryota > Metazoa > Chordata > Actinopteri > Beloniformes > Belonidae > Xenentodon > Xenentodon cancila. The sequence continues at coordinate 18,308,776 of CM026220.1, read as the reverse complement.
TGATCTGAGGTGTGACTAAAAGAACAGTGAATAGAAGTGTGACATGAAGATCAGGGAGTATATCAGTAATGGTTTAGACAGCTACATGGACCATTTACACCAGTGTTTAAATACTTGATTTGAGGCTTGTCCCTGGTTGGCTGGGAAACTGCCAGGTTCCATTGAGACTTGAGCTCAGATTACTGGAGTCAAAGTCCAAAGTGATAACCATTACACCGCGGAGCCACGCCCTGCTGTGGCTATGGTTACCTGTCTCACTCTACGTAACCTGCTATAACATAAGATAAGACAGTTGGAAATACAGTTCTGATCCCACCTGGAAAAAATTTACTGTTAAGTTCATTCTTCTCCTCCTGCATCTTCATCCATCTCTCAGAGCTGAACCACTGATCAACTGTTGTTGAATCAAAGAGTCCGTTGATAGGAAGAGATTCACTTTTATTTCTGTACAGATGCTTCTGGAGATCCCACCAAGATGCACAAATGTCTGCATACAGATGAGATCTGGACACTTTTGCATACAAAGCCTGTTTATACAATCCAGAGTTAATGCAAGTCTGTTTCTGTTCTTTTTACAACAACTTTTAATACGTTTGTCTTTCGGACTAAAACTTTCTGCTCAAGTCTACATCGTGTTTATTACAGCAGACCAGAAGTCCTTCTTTACAACCTTCTTGGTGTGTCTTCCCTGGAGTCCTGCCCCTCCCCTGCTGTAAGAGGTTTTCTTTTATTGCCTTTGTCTCTGCTCGTACCACTAAGTGACCAGTCCTCCTGATCAAAGGTTGTTGTGTGAGTGTTTCTTATCAGCTGTCCATCTCTGTGGAAGAGAACTCAGCCTCCAAACATCACTTTACTACTCACACAACAACACTCACAGTCAAAGGAACTACGTAATAAAACAATAAACCTAATAATCTAATATTTTCCTTCAGTATGTTACTCATTGCTGAGATGAAATATAAATGAAGATAATAATTTTCCTTCACCATCACTGGCTCCAGTACAAGGACTGGAAAGGATCAGTAGTGAGGAAGAAGAGGAGAACCACCAAAGGAACCAGAGTTTTAAAGACACCTACCACCACCAAAGAAGACTCCACATCTGCTCTGTCTCTCCAAAACCTTGTTTGGATGTTTCAGACAACTTCTGCTGCAGGTTGACTTTAGCTTCCAGTTCTGCTCTTTGCTGTAGTCGTCTCTTGCTGATGTAAATGTTGCTCTTGACAGAAGTTATGGTTCTTCTTACTTGTCAGAAGGAGTTTCAGTCTCAACTTGATCTTCAGGTCTGTGACTTTCACTACCTGGTCCTGACACCAGAACAACTTCATTTGGGTGGATGGTGACAGACTAGATTTCTCTTCAAGTTAATTATTTTACAACGATTGATCAAAGGACTCACTTTTGGGTGGAGCAGTGTAGGACAGCTTAGGAGTCGCTGTGATCATGATGAACCACTTGTGTTCGGCAGCAGGGAACAGAAATTACGTTACTCTCAAAGCCTCGGTGCTCATAAATAAATAAATTACTCTAAACACAAAGTGCAAATCTAAAATCTAAAAGAAACAAGTAATAACATGACGCTGGAAAAAACAGCGCTCCGTCTGAAGAGTGAAAAGCCGCTGCGTCTATACGCGGCACCAACTCTTAAACTGACGTTTTCATTATAAAGCTGATTAACAACTTTGTTAAGATCTGCAATGTGATGATCCACCAGAACACTGGACTGATGCAACAATGCACGACCCTGAAATCCCTTCAGGAGACTGATGCTGGTGTCCCTGATGGTCTAGGGGTCAGGATTTGGTGCTTTCACCGCCACTGCCTGGGTTCAATTCCCAGTCAGTTGTCTGGACTAATACTGGAGGTCTAACTGGGGCTAATATGGTGTTGTTTCCTGGTTCTAGTCAGGATTGGAGCAGCAGCATCTTGAATGTTCTCCAGCTGTCTCACAGCTGTTTAGACCCAGTCAGCAGTCACGACCCAGGTTGAATTCGCGGTCAGGGAAGAAAATGTAGAATTTTAGAACTGGCTGTTGCTGCATTTGGGAACGTGCACATATCATCGTCAGCAAATCAATTACAGGCATCTGATGCACAGTGTTATAAAGTGCAGTCCTCGTCTCTGTGGATCACCAACTTAGCAGGTATCAGTCACATAAACATGGAAGTCTTAGTTCTGCTGCTGACGGATGGTTGTACTTATGTATCTTGTTATCAATCATCCAGGAACCATTGAACAAAACACCGGGTCTCCTGGCGGGTGGAATCAAACGCTGGTCTTCTGCGTGACAGGCAGAGATACTGTCCACTATAATAACAAGAATATTTCAATAAATTATAATGTATTTTGTAAGGAAGAGGAGGAGGAAGATGAAGAGTAGTGCTGCTGATAAGCTTGTATTAATGGTTGTTGTCCAGTGCTGAATTGCTTGACACTCCCACACTCATATTTGACAACACTGGGATGGTCAGAGGGTGGGACTACAGGTCAGGATGTCTGCAGGTATCCAACAGAGACATCCATACAGACAGGTGGAGGTAAACACTGGGATGGTCAGAGGGTGGGACTGCAGGTCAGTGGACCATGGTGGTGTCCCCCTGCAACGTAGGTCTACAGCAGCAGATCTAGGATGAAGCTGTGTTGAAGACCAGCTGCTTCTTCGAAGAACTTCATCAATTACAAGTTTGATGTTGTTTTCCCGCAGCATTGGTGGTATAGTGGTCAGCATGGCTACTTCCCAAGCAGTAGACCTGTGTTCAATTCCCAGCCAATGCAGCGTCTGTGACATCTGACTCCCTCCATTATTGATGGAAGCTCAGCAGTCTATGAAAATGAGCTCCAACTCTAAAAAAACAGTTTTTAAAACTGTCTCTTTTTTCAAGATGTGAATCTCATTCCTGACGTAACAAAGCTGGAATTAACTTGGGAAACAAGGAAAAATATGTTTTGGACAAAAAACTTGATTTTAAAAATGAAATGACTTTGAACTGATGACTTGACAGATGTGTAATCTCACACATAAAATACTTATTTGTTGTAACTGGTTGTTGACAATAAATCTGATACCGTTGAAAAGCCTGTTTACTCCCCTTTTTAATGGTGACACATTTGTCAGGAACGTGCATTTGTGGGATGAGCAGCAGAGCTGAGAATGAAGGTTGGACCATCAAATATTTGTAAAATCTTCTCAGTCTCCAAAAACAGTTTATCTTTTAAAATCAGACCTGTGAGCATGTTTAGACATTTCAAAATGTTTTTTGAGACAGTTATTTTCTTGGCTTTTAGTACTAGTTGAGCAGGTTGTTTTTATTGTAGAAACACTGATTCTCTTTTTATTTATGCTGTTGTTTTTTACTTCTGCTCCATCAGGTTGATTGTTCTTAGTTTATTAAGTTTTGTTGCTCTTGTCCAACTTAACAGGACTTTGACACTGTCTTTTAAATTTGTATATATAAATAAGCTGTGACTTTTACACTCATTGAGCTGTGAATTAACCACCTGAAATGGGAATTGAACCCTGGACCCTCAGATTAAAAGTCTGATGCTCTAGCAGCTGAGCTACTCAGGTTGCAGTCTGATGATTTTGTACCTTCTTTTCTTCACATTTTTTTTACAAACACAAGGCTTTCAAATGTTTTGAAAAGTTCCTCTTAAACATGACAGGTGCTGCTCAGTTCTTTAAACTTTGCAGGTTTTTCTTCTTTTAAAGTCTTCAGTCTTTCTGTCTTCAGATTTCCAGAATAAATTATAAAATTGTTGTAAAAACTGGGCTAAAAAAAAGTCTAACATAGAAAGTGTAAAACTGGATAAAAAAGACAACATTTGTTAAAAGCCAGATCTAAAAAGCTCTAAAAACTTTAAAACAAACAAAAAAAAACAAACAAAACATTAACGTTAAAAACATTAAGTTAAAGATGCAACTCCAGCTGTGTTCATTCAACTGCTTCTTCAGTCCTTCTACAACTGGACCTTAATGCAACGTCTGATTTCATCTTCTGCTTCAAACTGGGACATTTTCTTTTTTCTGTTTCTCCCCAACTCAACATTGTTAAATCATTTACACTGAGTAATTAATAATAATAATGTGAGGTTCAAACAGTGTAAAACATTTGTTCTTATGTTGACCATATGACATTTGAAGTAGCGCATTAAAGATGAGTGATGTCTCCTCCCCCAACAAAGACACCCTCATGTCACCATCATGACTTCACAGTTTACCAGGCAGGTGAGCAGGTGAGGAGTCAGGAATTATTGACATGAACTGGAAAGGCTGTCGGTTTCCATTTTCCTGGTGGTTGTGGTGGAGAAACCACCAGGACGGAGATGAGGTGATCGAGAGGTGAAGGTGATGGACTGATCATCCATTGTGTTCTGCACGCATGAGTTTGAATCCCGTTCTTGTTGTAAAGGCTCAACAATGTTTGAGTGATTCTGAAGTATCTTCTAAAGCTGCTCTCTCTTGGACATCTATGTCCCACTAGAATTCCTAGTTAAATAACCAACATTTGGATGTATTTTCCACATGTGAACGTACAGAGTTGTGTCTTTGTCGTCACTCCTGACTGGTTCAGATGTCTCAGTAACGTCCTGGAGGCACCAACTCACCTCAGACTCCTTTGAGGACCTCATCACTTCTGACTCTCCTTCATTTACAACCACAGGTGGAACAAAGTCATCATGGTGCAAGTCACAAGTCTCAAGTAACTCCTCTCAAGTCTAGTCGAGTCCCAACTCAAGACCAGCAGGTCTAGACTCAAGTCCAAGTCCTAAACATTTCCAGTTTCCAGTCTCAGCCAAGTCATCATGAGTTCTTTATCAAACGCAATCCTGTAAATCCACATCTTCACAGTCTCAACAGCCGAAAACTGAAGACCAGCACATTTAAAACCACAGTGCAGATCGGCAAATGTGTCTCGATCTGAATGGACCAGTTCCTCAAATAACTGATTTCAGCTTAGACTGTGCTATATCAGCAGAATCCTGTCTGTGAAGAACCCCTCCATACCTCGGTGGACATCGTAGGACTGACAGTTGTGTCAGCAGATGTTTTGGTGTTTTTTTCCGCTGGGGTCCAGCACAGAGTCAGCTGGGACTACCTGCGGTCTACAGGACCATTGTGGCAGCGGAGGAAGAAGTGCTCACAACTCATCTGTGTTTGATTTTGACAGGGTCACTACTTCAAAAAACATAAACCAAACACATTTAGGGAAAAGTCAGGGAGACCTGACCTGTAGATTTTGTTAAGACAAAATTCTCCACATAATAAAACCCCAACTGTGAGACCGCTTGTGTGGTTCTAGTGTTAACGAGTGATATGTTTGACCTCCACAATCACTGTTCTTTGTGACATCATCAATGCCATCTCGTGTCTTTGATGACATTCTAAGTCTACATGAAAGAGTTTGTATTTACAAGGCTTTGTATCTGATTCATGTAATTGGTTTGCTGTCATTCAATGCACGTTCCCAAATGTTCCTAAATGAGTCCCAGACAAAACAAACAAAACGGGAACGGATCACAAACCAGCCGCACATTGGGCCGTCAGATCTAGGCTGCTCTTCTAACCTGAACACCAACTATCTAACCTACCTAACCTACGTGTGGGTTTTCTGCATTTATTCATTATGCTGATGTTTTTTTTTTTGTGTTTTACTACAATCAGTCATCCTGGTCAAACCACAATAAGTCCTGGGGCTCATCTGGAAATTGATCCCGGCACCTCTCACACCCAAAGCTAAAAGCAAACTATTAGACCAACGTGCCACAAGACACGGTTGAAAAGTAAATAATGTTTTTCTAAAAAAAAAAAGTAGCAACAAGAGTTTTTACTTGACAGAAGGAGCAGACAGACAGTCCTGTGACCACAACAACCTTCTGACACCAGTGGGGTTTGTGAGGATGGTGAGACTAGAAATCCTCGTTATGCTCCCGTTTCATATCCTGTGTGACTCAAACTGAAGTTCCTTCTGGACTCCACCCAGACAGGTGAAGGACCACATGTGACTAAACACGTCATGACCGGTCAGATCAGACAGCCAAGGGAACGTTTGTATACAAGTCTGGAGTTGTGGTCAAACTCAACATTTACATGTTAACTGGTCTTTTAATGACCAGTTACATAAAGTGAGGGTCAGGTAACATGAGTTATTATGGGATGTTTCCATGAGCTGTGCTGAGCTGATACAGGTAGTCTGTGGTGACTGAGTGAAGGTGATAGTTGATGATAAGAATTTTTAAATGTAGAAGGAAAATGATCATTCCAGTTTTCACAGATGAACCATAAAGAGTTGAACATGGAGAATGAGGGTATCGATCCCTCTACCTCTCACATGCGAAGCGAGCGCTCTACCATTTGAGCTAATTCCCCTGAGGTTCAGATGTTTGAAGCAACTTTGGAACCAGCTGCCAGTTTGTGTTCACGAAGCCCACTCTAAAATCGCTACCTTTCACGTTAAAATCTCCCTTTTTGATAAATCTTATAGTTCCAGGTGGCTTAGATGTCTGAAATGTCCATCACTTATGCTGCTATCAGCCTCGACTGCTGGGGACCTCCCATGATGCACCTCTCCTCACTCTTCTCTTCTCCACCTCTAGTAACGACTCTATCGTTGTTGTTAACTGCTCAAGAAGATGTGGAAGACTGCTGGAAAGTCTGTTTATTCCCATTTGAAATGGTGCCACAGGAACATGCATGTGTGGATGAGCAGCAGAGTTGAGTATGTGGGTCTCACCCATGAAAAACTGGTCAAGTCTTTTCTGCCGATGTCAAACAACTTTGACTCTTGTTTGGTGTTTGGTGGGTTGGATGATTGAGGTTTGAAGAACCAACACATATTGGTGATTTAGGAATTGATCCATTTAACAAACAGGAGCCTCAGTAGCGTGTGGAAGAACCAGCCAGCCATTATTTGGTTTTGTGATGAAGCTGGCCACATCATTCAGGATCAAAAGTGGTTTTCTATTAATTGGGGGGATTTGACAGCGTTATTCCACAACAATTCAAAAGCAGAGAAAAATCTGACATCCTTAGTGACATCATTAATGACTTCCGATCAAGTGACGTGTTTTTTTGTTGTTGTTTTTTTTATCAGAAAAACTAAATTTTGCATTTTGTTGTTCTTGTGGTCTGATTCTGGATTTGGGTGCGAGAGGTAACATGTTCAGTTCCTGGATGATCCCCAAGTCTGTATGTAGATTGTGATTTCCTCCTAAAGTATCAAAATTTCTGTGTTTTCTAAAGTAAAATGTTTTACCTGAATAATGTGATGAGTCAGTTTGGATCTGACGTGTGATGTTCCACATATACTAACCCTCCCTTCTTCTATGTCTCTGTTCTATGTCTCTCTTCTCCCTTCTATGTCTCTGTTCTATGTCTCTCTTCTCCCTTCTATGTCTCTGTTCTCTGTCTCTATTCTCCCTTCTATGTCTCCCTTCTATGTCTCTTTTCAACCTTCTATGTCTCTGTTCTCTCTTCTATGTCTCTGTTCAACCTTCTATGTCTCTGTTCTATGTCTCTGTTCTATGTCTCTGTTCTCCCCTCTATGTCTCTGTTCTATGTCTCTGTTCTCCCTTCTATTTCTGTCTTCTTTCTATGTCTCCCTTCCATCTCCTCTGTTTCCGGTGGGCGTGGTGTGAGAGTGAGCGTGAGCCGTGGTCGGAGGTGCAGCGTGCGAGAGACGCGGAGTTACTTTTGACTTGTTTTTTCACGGTGTTGGGATTTTCCTTCTGTCTTTCCACTGCATGGTCGGGTAAGTTGGCTTGTTTGCCTGTATTTGCCGAGCCGGGTGGAGGATTGTAGGGGATGGCGTCCGCCGCGGCGCAGACTCCATCAATCCGACACGGGGTGCAGATCGTTCCGCCAGAAAACGGAGGCTCTATTGAGGAAGTTCTACTGGCAGTCGGGGATCAAATCGGACACGGGAACATCGTATTCGCCTCGCGGATGAATAAGGCCGTGGTGGTGTTCGTGTCCGATGAGAACCAGGTGCCAGAATTAATAGGTAGCGAGGTGTTCATTGGTGGTGCAGGTGGCGCCATTATCGTTACCATCGACACGTGTCACTGTGTCTGGCGTCCCTCTGTTCATCACCCATGAACAGCTGGAGAAGGAGTTGAGCCGGTTCGGCAAATTTGCCAGCAAGTTCAGAACGGTTAGTTTGGGGTGTAAGGACCCGAAGCTTAAGCACATTTTGTCACTGCGTAGGCAGGTGTTTATGTTTTTGGAATTACCAACACAAACATTAGAAGTTTCTTTTCGGGTGAAACACGGTGATGGGTTATATATGGTTTATGCAAGCTCGGGTCAGTTAAAGTGTTTTTAGTGTGGGGATGTGGGTCATAAAAAGTTTGCATGTCCACATAAGCAGCACGCGGTTTCTGGCGGTGGTGCATGGGATAAACAAGCAGTGGGGTCTGGTGGGGGTCTCTCTGGGGACTCCTCTGGGGGGGCTTTGGAGGGGCTCACTACCAGGGTGTCGGTCAGGGCTTCTGCTGGGGAGGCTGCCGGGACTTCTTCCGGTCCCTCGGCCAAGAAATTGGCTGGGGCGTCGGTCGTTTGTCCTGGCGTTTCCTCTGCTGGGGGCTCGGGGGGTGCCTCCCCTGCTGAGGCGGTGGTGCTGGCTGGTGTTGGAGCGGAAGGTTTTTCTGGCTCCGGGGAGGGTGGCGCCGGCGGTTCGGAGGAGGTGGCCGGGGCTGGATTGGTTGTGGTTCTAACCGGGAATGAAAAAGTGAAAACTGTTGGTCTAGAGCCTAACAACACCTCTGAAACACCAGAACCCTCATGCAGCCAGGGTTTAGATGGTTGCCCTGGACAGGCTGGAATTAGTGTATGTGAGGAGGGGGAAGGACATGGACAGGCGTCCGTGGACGACATGGATTGCGATTCAGAGTCTGATGCGGCGTCAGTGGCGGATAGCGGGGCGGGAAGCAGCGAGCTTTACTCATTGGGAGAAATTAATCGGTTTTTGGACGAGACCTATAAAAAGTCGGTCAAAATAAATGATTACTTCAGTGACACAGAAAAATTTATAACATCAGTTAGAGTCCTGAAGAGACAGGTAGGGTTCGACGTATTAGACGAAAGAAAACGATTCCGCCTAAAAAAACAGGTAACTGCTTTGAGGAAGGCCGCCTCTGGCAGGGCGGGTTTAAGGGCCAGACAACAGAGAGAAACTAGTGAAAAGAGATAAGTATGGAAGTTTTCTTCAGTATGTTTTCTATACTGTATCTTAGCTTACTACCTTTAGTTATGCATCCAATGCAGGGGTTGAAGGTTGGTTCGCTGAATGTGAACGGTGGAAGGAACAGTGGAAAGAGGAGTTTGATCCGCGAAGTTACTGGGCAGAAAGAGCTGGACGTACTCTTTCTACAGGAAACACATTCCACTGTAGCGGACGAGGTGGAATGGAAGCTGTGGTGGGAAGGCAAACTTGTGCTCAGCCATGGAACCAATATTAGTGCGGGGATAGCCATATTGTTCAATAAATCCTTAGCAGTTAACATCAAGTCTGTGGCTGAGGTGGTTCCAGGGCGGTTGGTGTTTGTCAGAGCAGAAATTGACAATACAGTATTTACTTTTGTCAATGTATACGCTCCAAACAATGGGTCCGAGAGCACGGTTTTTTTCAACACATTAAAAACGGAATTACAGCACTGGCAGCATGATAAACTAGTGGTGGCGGGGGATTTTAACTGCACGCTGAACTTTACACTAGATAGGACACAGGAGGAGCCACACCCAGCTTCTGCTCGGAGCCTTAGGGCTGCAATAAAACGAGGGGAGCTGGTAGACACGTGGAGGACAAACAATCCAGGGGTGAGAAAATACACATGGGTGAGAATTAGGGATGGTGTGGTGTCGGCAGCAAGGCTTGACCGCATTTATGTTGCGAAGGCCTTGCTGTCGAATGTCTCGCTGAGTGGGATTTGTCCGGTGGGGTTCACGGACCACCACCTTGTCACAGTCACTTTGGTGGTCACTTTGTGCGAGGGAAGCAAGTCCTACTGGCATTTCAACAATAGTCTCCTCCAAGACACCCGTTTCTGTAATATTTTCAGAACGTTTTGGGGAATCTGGAAGAGCAGGAAAGAGTCCTTCATGTCCGTCAGGCACTGGTGGGAGGTAGGGAAGGCACAGATTCGGGTATTGTGCCAACAATATACTGCACATTCCACTGCTGCCTTAAAGACAGCAGTTCGGGACCTGGAGGAGGCGATTAGAAAAAGTGAGGAACGATTGTTGGAATGCCAGGGGACTGGGGGTGGGAGAGAGCTACAGGAAAAAAGGTCGGCGCTGAGCTCCTTTCTGCGGGAAGGTGCGAAGGGTGCGTTAATTAGATCTCGCTTCCTCAGGGTGAGAGACATGGATGCACCAACCTCGTACTTTTTTAATCTGGAAAAATCTGCAGTGCAGACAAAATCGATGCCGTGCCTGAGGCTGCCAGGGGGGCGTCTCACCAGCGATGGGGCCGAGATGTTGGAATACGCAGCAGGTTTTTACTCTGACTTATTTGGAGCGGAGCCGTGCTGCCCGGAGACCAGGGCAGATCTGCTGGAGGGAGTTCCGAGACTGAGCGCGGCAGAGAAGGAAGGGCTGGACGGCGAGCTCACGCTGGATGAGCTGACGGTGGCGGTCAGGCAGATGGCTCCCGGAAAGACCCCAGGTATTGACGGTCTTTCCACAGACTTTTACCAGCATTTCTGGGATGTCATTGGTGCAGACGTGCACGAGTTTCTGATGGACAGTTACAGGGGTGGAACTCTCCCCGTTTCGTGTCAGCGAGCTGTACTTACCTTAATACCAAAGAAAGGGGACAGGACTGAACTGAAGAACTGGCGTCCGGTGGCTTTGTTGTGCACTGACTATAAGATTATTTCCAAAGCTCTTTCGAACAGGTTAAAACTGTACGTGGACAATTTAGTCCACCTGGATCAGACGTACTGTATACCAGAGAGATCAATGATGGACAACATTTTTTTGGTTCGGGATGTTTTTGATGTGTGCAAGGTGTATGATTTGAAATGTGGTGTTTTGTCTCTGGATCAGGAAAAGGCATTTGACAGGGTGGATCACTCGTATTTGTTTGAGGCACTGAAGGCGTTTGGTGTTGGGGAGGTGTTTTTGTCATGGGTGTGTTTATTGTATAAAGGGGCAAAATGTTTGGTAAAAATGCGGGCAGGTCTGAGCCGTCCGGTTACTTTGGGACGGGGGATAAGGCAGGGTTGTCCGATGTCGGGACAACTCTTCAGCCTGGCCATTGAGCCCCTGCTATGCAGGTTGAGGGCACGGTTAGAAGGTTTTATGCTGCCTGGGTCGGGTCGGTCCCTGGTGGTGTCCGCTTACGCGGATGACGTGAACATTTTTGTGTCATCAGGGGACGACATGGCTCGGGTAGCGGAGACACTATCTGTGTATGAGGCCGCCTCCTCAGCAAAAGTAAACTGGGGCAAGAGCGAGGCAATCCTAGCGGGAGGTTGGAGAGACCGGGACATCCCCCAGCTTCCGGGGGGGCTAAGGTGGGGGACAGGGGGACTAAAGGTGCTGGGTGTGTTTTTGGGCACAGAGAGTTTTGTTGCAAGAAATTGGGAGGGTACTCTGGAGAAGGTGTGTGCTAAGTTGTCTAAATGGAACTGGTTGCTTCCCCAGCTGTCATATAGGGGCAGGGTGCTGGTGGTCAATAATCTGGTCGCCTCGACTCTCTGGCATAAATTAACAGTTCTGCCGCCGCCAAGAGGATTGGTGGAGGAAGTACAGAAAGTACTGGTGGACTTTTTTTTGTAAGGGAAGGCACTGGATGAGGGCGGCAGGGCTCGGGTTGCCGGTCGACGAAGGAGGACAAGGTCTGGTTGATATCAGAGCCAGGATAGCGGCATTCAGACTTCGGACTGCACAGAGATTTCTGTATGGCTGTGGACCAGGCTGGTTGGACACAGCGAGTCTGTTATTAAGGAAAGTTGGACAGCTGGGGTACGACAGACATCTGTTCCTGTTGAGACCCGGAACAGTGGAACCAGTTGGGCTCTCCCCGTTTTACACATCGGTGTTGACAACTTGGGAGATACTGAAGATTTCCAGGATACACGACGAATTTCCAGGCATGTGGCTGTTTGAAGAACCCCTGCTCTTCAACGGTTTCCTCAATACCCCGCTGCTGGACTCCTACAGTCTGAGGGTCCGACTTAGGGAAGGCGGGTGCACAAAGCTGGGACATTTACTGGAAGTGGCGGGTTTGTCTGAAGAGGAGAGGAGAAGACGTCAAAATAAAAAATCACATCTGCCAGAATAATTGACAGGCTGCTGACAGAGGTCTGCGGATCCATGTCGCAGCCTTTGAGGACGGCGATTGAAGAAAGAACGTCACTTGAACAGTGGCAAGAGGATGGGGTTTACGGGTTTCCCAGACTGATGGTGGACTCGGAGACAGGGGACTGGCAGGAGAGGGAAGGCTACCTACTAACAACAAAAGGGCTCCAGCGAGAAGAGTTTGGGGTAATGACAAAAACAGCCACATATTACAGGTGTGTCAAAACTTTGAACTGGAGGTCATTAATGGACATAAGAGAGTCGGGGTGGACGGATTTTTTTGGCCCGGGCCTATCTCCGAAGGGCAGTTGGCGGTCCCTGTATAAGCCGCCCATTGATAAACGGACGGGAGACCTCCAGTGGAGGGTTGTACACGGGAGTATAGCCACAAACAGATACAGGGCACACCTGGATCCTGGAGTAGGGGAGGAGTGTTTGTTTTGCTCAGAAGTAGAAACAGTGTTGCACTTATTTGTTCAGTTTCGACGACTGCGGGGCCTGTTTCAGTTGCTGAGGAGGTGGTTTCACGGTTTTGGGGTGGTTTTTTCGGTGGATGTCTTTGTGTTTGGGCCCAGGTATGATGCACAACGGAAGCGGCTAATTACTCTGGTGAACTTCCTGATCGGCTCAGCCAAATTAGCTATCTGGCTGACGAGGAGGAATCGTATGGCTGGCTCAGGAGGAGTGGATCCACTCGAAGCCTTCAAGGGCCTCGTGAAGGCTCGTCTTTGAGTGGAGCACTCTTATCACAGACAATTAGACAATTTGGACGCTTTCAAACATACCTGGGCGGTCGGGGGAGTTTTATGTCATTTAGAGGAGGAGGGTGATGATCTTTGCTTTCGTTTTTAGCACTTTGGTGGTGGGACACTGGGTAACTGGAATGTATATATGTAAATATTTGGAAAGTTCAATAAAAGACGTGTTGAACCTCCCTTCTATGTATCTGTTCTATGTCTCTGTTCTCCCTTTTATGTCTCTCGTCTATGTCTCTCTTCTCTCTTGGGAGAGTGAAGTGTGTGAGAGGCGCTGACTTTTTTTGACTTCGTTTCACGGTTTCGGGGACTTATTTTCTACTCCTTTTTCCTGTGCATGATCAGGTAATTGTGCTTCGTTTGTCTTTAGTGTGGCAGTTTATTTGGTGGCTTGCTGGAGGATGGCGTCCGGCGCAACGCCACCTCCGTCGATCCGACATGGCGTGCGGATTGTCCCGCCGGATAATGGCGTCTCCATGGAGGACATCCTCCTGGCAGTTGGGGAACAGGTCGGACATGGGAATATTTGTTTCGCCTCACGGATGAATAAAGCCGTTGTTGCGTTTCTATCCGACGAACAACACTGTAAGGAGAATTATTGTTAGTTGTCCTGGTCGGTCCAAACATTGGTTATGTAAGATGTTTTTCTAATTGTTCACTAATATCTGAGAAAAGTCTTGTTATTTCTTTTGTGTGCAGCAGGGTCTGTCTGTGGGGAGGGGTTGCCCCCCCCATCTCACACACGGCCCTTGTACGAGAGAATATAGCGACGGAAAGTCTCCGTCCCGGGTAGAGTCAGCTGCGGGTCACGTACGGACGCCCAGCAAGGTTGGAAGCTGCTTTTACCGGGACTGTTTGGTTCTCCAGTCCGTGTGTCAACGGTAAGGATGGAATGCTTCTCCTATGATTGTTTGGAGCTATGCTCTGCAGGGGGTGAACAACACATTCATCCTAGCTGAAGTGATGGATTTGGCTGTGCTCTGCGGCAGACATGAGTGGCTGGTCCTAGCATCATAGTAAATGTGGTTTATGTATATATGAAAACCAAAGAGATTGTTTCTGCTAGAATCACAGTAAGTGTGATTTGGTGTGTGCGTGAAATGCAGTTAACCAAAGTGAGAGACACTTTGGTTAGTCGGTGTTCTTTTGTGTGTGTGAGTGTGTGTGAAATGCCTGTATGATATTCTATATGTATGCTTCATTCATATAATCCAAGTTACATTCTTTGTGTGTGTTTTGCCTATATAACCAAATAGATTGTTTATGCTATGCTTTGCGGATAATAAACATATATATTTATATATATATATATATATATATATATATATATATATATATATATATATATATATATATATATATATATATATCTGCATGTCAGAGCTGAAAACTCACATCAGCAAAGTCATTATTACAGGAATGAACCTGGACCTGGACCTGGACCTGGACCTGGACCTGGACCTGGACCTGGACCTGGACCTGGACCTGGACCTGGATCTGGATCTGGATCTGGATCTGAACCTGAACCCAGCTGTGTGTCCTTGAAGAGCGACCGGTCAATTGAACAGCCTTATAACTTTAAAGGAGACCAACGTTCTTCTGTAAAGAGGTGAGTAATCTAATCTCTGATTTATATTCAATACTTTTTAAATAGACTAAATATTTTTATATTGGATTATTTATTATTCATATAAAATGAAAATGTGAACTTTGAACTCTTTATTCTTCCATCAGGGTCCATCAGAAAAGAGACTCTCTTGAACAAGAGTCCAGCTGTTTGTCCTTGAAGAGCGATGACTCAGATAAAAGATTTATTGACTTTAAACGAGACCAACTGTCTTCTTCAGAGAGGTGAGATGTATTTAAATGTATTAAATGTATTTAAATCAGTCCTCATGTTAGGGAATGTCCACGTGTTTCTTCTTGAGTAGATTCTTGTAGCCCTGGACCCCTGTGGTCCTCCATCACCTGATGGTGATCTGAGCTTCCTCCTCATAGATCTTCATCTCCTGTCATGAGCTTTTTCCTCTGTTTGAAAAATCTGGAGGTCTTACCTTCCAGAGGACTGATCCTGATGATGCTCCAGAATTAATCAGCTGGTTTATGTCTCCATCAGTTGTCCATGTTCTAGATGTTGTAGTAACTTTTCTTGGAGCAGAATTGGATCTTGTAAATATGTGAATCAGCAGAGTTCTCATTGAGGTCACATGTATGTTCTCAGTGGAACCAGCAGGACCAGTAAACCTTCACAACCACAGCCAGTCCTCTGATTGACTGTCCTCATCCAAACATGTCTTCATGGACCTTCAGCTTGTGTTTGTCCCTGTGTGGACAGACATGATGTGAGCTAATTATTCATGATTCCTCCACAGAGTGGACCAGCAGAGCTCAGAGCCTCCCAGTGGTCCGTCTGTCCAGCAGCATCAAACTCAGCTGGACTCCATATTTCAGGTCTGTACACGAACAACAACTGCTTCTCCATATGTTCTGTTGGTGTACATCTCCAGCTGCTCTTTGTAGACCATTGGACTGTTAGTCTGTCCAACATGGATCTGATGTTTGTCTCCATGGTTTCAGTCTGATTGTGTCATTCATGTGGTCTTCTGTTCCAGCTGCTGGAGGACAACATTGTCATGTTTGTGAAGAACGAGCTGAAGAAGATCCAGAGAGTCCTGAGTCCAGATTACCCAGAATCCCTGGAGAATCTGTTGGAGGACGAGGATGAAGAACAGAGGAGGACCAGAGAGGCATTTGTGAAGATCACAGTGAACTTCCTGAGGAGAATGAAGCAGGAGGAGCTGGCTGAGCATCTGCAGAGCAGTAAGATGATTTCTCTGAACATTTAATCTGCTGGATAAATGACCCAGACAGTCTCAGGAGATGATTAACATTCACAGATGAGCCACAACATTAAAACCTCTGAGATATGAAGTGAGGAACCAGCACCCCCTACAGGAGTATCCTCCCTGTACGGGACAGCAGTGGACCTCAATAAATATGTTTAACCCACCAACACCACCAGATAACTGGAAGATTTTAGTCCTGGTTTTCCTCTTCCAGGAATCCTGGTGAACTCCAGATTGTCTTGATTTTACAGATTATTGATCAGATCATTTTGTGGTGTTTTCAAATTCTAAACCAGGAAATTCCACTTCACAGAGACCCAATATAACAACAAGAACACAACAACCCAAAAACCCACACCCCATCTAGGCTCTACTGCCAACATCCTGGTCTTAAAAACTCCAGGACTCCCAGATGTTCTTGTCACGTCCACGTCCTGCATGTTCAGAGGTGTTTTGGTGGTAAAAGTGGTTCTAGTCAGTATTGGACAGCTCATTGTAAAGTTCTAGTTGATCAGTGTCGGTTCAAACCTGATTCTTTAGGAGAATTAAGATGTTGTGTGAACTTTAAAAAACACTAAATGTTTTGTTTTTTCATGTGTATTCAGATGTTTCTGCTGCAGTTTGTCAAAAGCGACTGAAGTCTAAGCTGAAGGAGAAGTACCAGTGTGTGTTTGAGGGGGTTGTTAAAGCAGGAAACCCAACCCTTCTGCAGCAGATCTACACAGAGCTCTACATCACAGAGGGAGGGACTGGAGAGGTCAACCATGAAGATGAAGTCACACAGATTGAAGCAGCATCCAGGAGACCAGACAGAGCAGGAACCACCATCAGCCAGGAAGACGTCCTGAAACTCCCACATGGAAGAGATGAACCAATCAGAACCGTGATGACGAAGGGAGTGGCCGGCATTGGGAAAACCGTCTTAACACAGAAGTTCAGTCTGGACTGGGCTGAAGGAAGAGCCAACCAGGACATCCGGTTCATGTTTCCATTCACCTTCAGAGAGCTGAATGTGCTGAAAGAGAGAAAGTTCTGCTTGGTGGAACTTGTTCATCACTTCTTCACTGAAACCAAAGACATCTGCAGCTTTGAAGACTTCCAGATTGTGTTCATCTTTGACGGTCTGGATGAGTGTCGACTTCCTCTGGACTTCCACAACAATGAGATCCTGACTGATGTTACAGAGTCCACCTCAGTGGACGTGCTTCTGACAAACCTCATCAGGGGGAACCTGCTTCCTTCTGCTCATCTCTGGATCACCACACGACCTGCAGCAGCCAATCAGATCCCTCCTGAGTGTGTTTCCATGGTGACAGAAGTCAGAGGGTTCACCAACCCACAGAAGGAGGAGTACTTCAGGAAGAGGTTCAGAGATGAGGAGAAGACCAGCAGGATCATCTCCCACATCAAGACATCACGAAGCCTCCACATCATGTGCCACATCCCAGTCTTCTGCTGGATCACTGCTACAGTTCTGGAAACAGTCCTGGAAACCAGAGAGGGAGGAGCTCTGCCCAACACCCTGACTGAGATGTACATCCACTTCCTGGTGGTCCAGACCAAACTGAAGACGGTCAAGTATGACAGAGGAGTTGAGACAGATCCACACTGGAGTCCAGAGAGCAGGAAGATGATGGAGTCTCTGGGAAAACTGGCTTTTGAGCAGCTGCAGAAAGGAAACCTGATCTTCTATGAGTCAGACCTGAGAGAGTGTGGCATCGATATCAGAGAAGCTTCAGTGTACTCAGGAGTCTTCACACAGATCTTTAAAGAGGAGAAACACCTGTACCAGCACAAGGTGTTCTGCTTCATCCATCTGAGTGTTCAGGAGTTCCTGGCTGCTCTTCATGTCCATCAGACCTTCATCAACTCTGGAGTCAACCTGCTGGAACAACAAAAAAACATCTTCAGATGGTTTAAAACAAGAGAAGAGACTCTCCTCTACCAGACTGCTGTGGACAAGGCCTTACATAGTCCAAACGGACACCTGGATTTGTTCCTCCGCTTCCTCCTTGGTCTTTCGCTGAAGACCAACCAGACTCTCCTACGAGATCTTTTGAAACCAAAACAAGGAAGTTCACTGAACAATCAGGAAACAGTTGGATACATCAAGAAGAAGATCAGTGAGGATCTGTCTGCAGAGAAAAGCATCAATCTGTTCCACTGTCTGAATGAACTGAATGAAGGTTCTCTGGTGGAGGAGGTCCAGCAGTTCCTGAGGTCTGGACGTCTCTCCACTGATAAACTATCTCCTGCTCAGTGGTCAGCTCTGGGCTTCATCTTACTGTCATCAGAAGAAGATCTGGAAGTGTTTGACCTGAAGAAATACTCAGATTCAGAGGAGGTTCTCCTGAGGCTGCTGCCAGTGGTCAAAGCCTCCAAGAAAGTTCTGTGAGGACAAACACAGACACATCTGTTTTAATTACAATCAAATGTTGTGTTCATGGAGAAAATCAGTTCAGTTCACTGTTCAGCTGAGTTCAGGTTCATGTAGGACCAGTTCTCAACAATAATTCATCTCAGGAAACTTCACATGAAGACGAATGCAGCAATCACTTTGATCAAGACTGTAGTGCAGCGATACTTAATGATCAGTAGTAATTAATCAGTATTCATCCATCCATCCATTATCTATACCCGCTTTTTTCCGTTTCCGGGTCACGGGGGTCTGTCGGAGCCTATCCCGACGCATATCAGGCGAAAGGCAGGGGTACACCCTGGACAGGTCGCCAGTCTATCCAGGGCCACATACAAACAACCAATCACACTCACATTCACACCTATGGACAATTTAGAAAGATCAATTAACCTACACTGCATGTTTTTGGACTGTGGGAGGAAGCCGGAGTACCCGGAGGAAACCCACGCAAGCACAGGGAGAACATGCAAACTCCACACAGAAAGTCCCACCGGGCCGGGAATTGAACCGGGAACCTTCTTGCTGTGAGGCAACTGTGCTAACCACTAAGCCACCGTGCTGCCCTAATCAGTATTCAATTCAATTCAATTCAATTTTATTTATATAGCTTCTATTACAACACAAGTTGTCTCTAGGCGCTTTCCAGAGACCCAGAACATGACCCCCGAGCAATTATTACATAAACAGCGGCAGGTAAAATCTCCCCTAGTGGAAGAAAAACCTTAAGCCAAACAGTGGCAAGGAAAAACTCCCCTTTAAGAGGGAAGAAACCTTGAGCAGGACCTGGCTCATAAGGGGGGACCCTCCTGCCGAAGGCCAGCCGGGTAGAGCAAGAAATAAGAAAGAATAGAGACATAGAGACACAGTCAAAGGTACAAGACAGGATACATTAGTAACTATCATTGGTAGTCCAATTAGACTTCTGTGTATATGGGTGATATATGGATAGACGGTGATCCACGGGGATGAGGACTGCAGGTCGGGATGTCAGTAAATATCCAACAGACATCCATACAGACAGGTGGAGGTAAACACTGGGATGGTCAGAGGTGGAACTGCAGGTCAGCAAGCAGCTCCTGAGGTTCTGGTCTGCAGGACATGCAAAAAAGAGGAAAAGAAGGGCCAGACAAGCACAACAAACTACAAGAACAATGGACCACAATTAAGTTTATGGGATACTGTTAATAAATGAGGGTTGAGGTGAAGCAAAGACAGAGAAGACAAAGAGAAACAGAGAAGGTGAAAGGAACCACTCAGTGGATCATGTTGGTGCCCCCCTGCAGCAGAGGCCTATAGCAGCATATCTACACCAAAGCTGTTTAAAATGAGCTACTTTAATCTGGTCCTGTAGCTGCAGCTTTGACTACTGGGCCTGACACATTAAGGTACTAAATATACACTAACTATATGCTTTATTAAACAGAAATGTTTTAAGTTTAGTTTTAAAGGTGGAGGTGGTATCAGCCTTCCTTATTCATTTAAATAATATGATTTATCAATTTGTTGAATGACAAAATCAAAGTTTAAATGACATTAATATTTCCCATTTTCTCCTCTGCAGGTTAAGTGACTGTAACCTCTCAGAGGAGGTCTGTGCAGGTCTGTCCTCAGTCCTCAGCTCTCAGTCCTCCAGTCTGACAGAACTGGACCTGAGTAACAACCACCTGCAGGATTCAGGACTGAAGAAGCTGTGTCCTGGACTGGAGAGTCCACACTGTAAACTGGAGTCTCTCAGGTCAGAATCCCTCAAGTGTTGAACTGCTGACCGTTACAACTGTGGTTTATGTTGAAGGATCGTTGGAGAGAGAATTGTAATAATTGAAACTGGGTTCAGATCAGGTTGAAGACTGCAGACAGTCGTCACAACTGTGTTGGTGATGATGAGGAGAAGGGCTCCACCAAGTCCAAATACATTTCTATTTGTACTTTAGTCAGATTCAAGTTATGTCAGTGATCGTTGGTGGTTTTTTTCTTTCTTTAATTGAAGAACATCAACAAGTTTGTCCACATGTGAACATCTCTAAGCTCCTTTCTAATCTGATCTTTACTTTATCAATAAAAGTTCTCAAATAAGACTTTTTTGTCAGACTTTGAAACTTTTCCTATTTAATATTGAATAAGTTTCCCTAAAATTATCCAACTGGAGCACAAATAAGTGTCCAGTGGTGACCAACCTCAGCAGCAGAAGTGTCTCTTCTTCTAACCTGGACTCAGTCTGTCTGGACGTCAACAAGGTTCTGGACTGATTCAGATTCTGTCACTGATCCATTTCTGATGATTGAATGGTAACAAGGCAGTGAACGAGCTGAACTTTTATTCAGAGTTAACACAAGTGACAGAAACCAACATCATGAGAACAATTGATTGATTCCATGTTTGTTATGTGGAGTTGAAACCACCAGCGATGATGTGACATCATCCATGAGGTCTCGGTGGACCCCTGTGGTGCAGCTGAGTGAAAGGTAGAAGAGAAAACCAGGATCTGGATGAACGTGGACTTTCTCTGAAAGATGGTCCAGAATGAAGTTGATGATGACGCATCGACGGAGCGTTCAGCATCACCACTAGAACCAAAACATGGAAAAGATTTTCATGAACATTTCAGACCAAACGACGTCCCTGGAAACACGAACGCTGTTTGGTTGAAAAAAATAGTCCCAAAGTAAAATGTTTATTTCCTGAAATGAACCTCATTAACGTGACCTTTAACCACAGCTGACTTATCTGACTATAAAACTAACTAAAGTGTTGAGGACAGACACGTCAACCATGGAGTGTGATGTCACATGTCCAGGTCACATGATGTTCTCCACACGTCTCTCTCGTGTGTGTGTGTGTGTTCACACCTGGTGATTGACATCCAAGGTCAGGTTTGGTTTAGAGGTTGCAGTAGTTTTATTTGCAGCGCTGCAGCAAGGTGTTCTATAGTGATTTGCTGCCACCTGCTGGTCACATAAAATGTTGCATTTAATAGAGTTGCAGAGTCTATGAGCTTTCGTTACACCTTTACAATATCATCAAAAATAATTATCATTTATAAATGATTATATTCAATTACGCTCCACTACTAGCCAATGGCTAATTTATCACTTCCTTACCCAAAGTCATGTTACCGCGCTTACTGAAGCAATTGTGAGTTTGTACAGTTCATCCAGTGAATTGAAAAATGCTCCTTGACATGACGACCTACCCAACCTTTACTAAATATCTTCATAGTCCTAGTCTGTAATTACTGTTGGGTCTATGTAAACACAGCTCCTGCAGCAAAGACGTTTATTGCTTCCAGTGGTTGTTGGGATGTTGGAACAACCATGTGAGCAAAACATAAAAATGCAGGGGGAAAAAAAAGAGACCATATTTCTTTTTTAAAATGTGAAAGTAAGATAGAAATATTATTTATTAATACACCCATAATGCACAGTATTCGGGTTGAATTTACACTACAGTTCCGGTGTTCTTGCTCGTTTTCATCTATAGATCTAGATCTTAGATTGAGGGTTAGAGAATCCTGTGAAGTCACGGTGTCAACCAGACTTTACAGTCTGAAAAAGACAATGTTTTTAAATTTAGTTACAGCTTGTAAGAGTTTATTCATCCTGTTAACCAGGGCACAAACAAAAGGTGAAAGCAGCTGCAACTGGAGAGGGAAACATCAATAAACTACATCCTGATGACACCTGCCAACCTCTGCAAATGCAATATCATTCCTGCAGATCTGTATATGTCCACATCTCATAAGCTGGATACATCCGGGCAATGTAAAAAGGAAGATGTTTTCCAGATCAGCGCTGCATGAATTTTCAATAGGACACTTCCTTCTCTGGGATCAGAAAATGATCTGGATTGTGGTATTCTTGTGGAATCACAGTTACTATCACTGTAGTCTAACAGCAAGCACGATCCAGCTTCCAGCCTTTGGCTTAGACAGGACCGGAATATGTAGTTTTTGACTTTCTGTGCAGGTTTTATCCTTTTCTTCCAGAGTTGGGTTAGAGTGTCAACTGAGCCTCTACGTGCTCAACTGGGTATATAATTCTTGAACAGATGGTGGTTCTTCAACACAAAACTGAAGTTAGGAATCAAGGCAAGGGTAAAGAAAAGGTCCATAATTAATATGTCCGTTATTTATTCCCACATCACTGGGTTTAAAGCAAACAGAGAGATGGCTGACATACTCACACGGCACATATGAAAGGGAGAACAGCAGTAAATCATTCAGTTGGTTCAGGATAACAATTTTCATTGAATAACTGCAAAATGGTTTGGGGATTTCTTTTCATTGGGCTCAATGTTATATGGAAAAGAGAATCCAGATTAATCTCTGTATGTGAGGGAAAATGCAAAAAATTAATTACTAACAGGTTGTGATCTTCAGACCCTCAGACAGCATATATTATACCTCTACAGTAGCCGAATGTTCTCCAATGTCTTTAGGGGCCATTACCATGTATAGTCTGGGTGTATAAATTATGGTATTGACATACAGAAAAACACACACACAAATATATATGTATTTGTGTGTGTGTGTGTGTGTGTGTGTGTGTGTGTGTGTGTGTGTGTGTGTGTGTGTGTGTGTGTGTGTGTGTGTACATATGTAATAGAACACCTGGGCTCGGTGTTCCTTCCCCTTTCTAACTCCACTCTTCCACTGTGGAATGAACATCACAGGACATTATGACATCACAGAACATTATGACATCACATTATGACATCACAGAACATTATGACATCACATAACATTATGACATCACGGAACATTATGACATCACAGAACATTATGACATCACAGAACATTATGACATCACAGGACATTATGACATCACAGGACATTATGACATCAAAGAACATTATGACATCACAGAACATTATGACATCACAGAACATTATGACATCACAGGACATTATGACATCACAGAACATTATGATATCAGAGACATAGATCAAAGAATGTATCATTTTCTTCACAAGGCTTTATGACTTACAGCAGCACACATCACAGTTTTACGAAGAACCTCAAGCGCCTTACCAAACACATTTATAACACTTTCATTTAACGATCTAACTGAAAAAAACAACCGAAACAATGAGCGGTACAGAAGCATCTTTTGGAAAACATCTGTGGAGCAGTGTGGTGGCCTCTACTGCCTTCAAGACTCCTCAAACACAAAACAGGAATTATCCCAAGAAAGATTCAAATAGCAGACAGGTCTCTGATCCACAAAGCACTGCTCGATCGGGATTTGTGAAGAAGGAGCGTATGCCCTTTCACACATCTACCACCAACAAGTCGGAGAACAACAGGGCAAATTTCAATGCCCACAATTCTGCAAGTAGTTCAGGAGACTACGAGAATATGAACGCACCATCAGATGAGCTGGAGATGATAAAGGAAAAGCTGGAGAAAAAAGACAACTTTCTCGCTCAGGAACAATACTTTAAGGATGCAGCAAAGAAGGATTCGCTTGCATATTTGAAAAAAATCAAAGAAGCGGAAACTCGTTTGGAGGTTGAACGCCAGCTCACACTAGTCTATGAAGAAGAATTCAATCAGTGCAACGGCATTATTGAAGATTTACGTCAGACTTTCAAAACATGTGAAGAAGAAGAAGACAGTGAGGTCGAGTCCAAACAGGCAGAGGCCCATAAATCGGTGCTTGATGAAATAGAAAAGTTAAAAAAGCAGCTAGAGGAAGAGACAAGCTCTAATCTGGATCTGATCTCTAAACTGGGGGCACAGGAATCAGTGCAACAAAGTCTAGAGTTTAAGTTTGCAGAGCTCACGGCGCAACTAAAGTCTGCCCCGGCAACATCTGAGGTGAGAGCAGATGAACCTGAGACGTCTGCAACAGAAAAAGTCTCCGAAATGATAAGTGTCTCATCTCAAACCGAAGATGCTGCTTTAGAAAATGTCTCTGAATGAGAGGAACTCTCAGATCTTCCAGTAGATGTCCATGATGGATTTCCTAAAGCAGAGGATCTTCTTCTAATTAGAAACAATGTGGCTGCAGAAAAATTAGTTGAAGAAACAGAACCTTCAGAACCACAGGGGGTTTCTGAACAAGAATCCGAGAAACCATCACTGATGGAGCCAGAACACAGCAACAACAAGATGTTGGAGCTTATTGTAGATAGTAGCCAGTGTTAAGTCAGTAAAGAGTTTGCTGAAAAAGTGGGAGTGTCAGAACAAGAAGAGGTCTCTGAGATGAAACAGACCACTGAAACAGAATTGGTGTCCAAACAGGATGAGGGTTCTGAACAAGAAGCAAAGAAGCGTAGACGCAGAAAGAAGAAAAAGTCAGAGAAATCCCAGGATGCTAATCAGGTCATTGAACCTCTTCCTCAACCAGAAGATGGTAAACAAACAGAAGACGTGATGGTTTCACAAGAGATGGCTACAAAAGTTGGACTTTCAGAACCAGAGGGGGTCTCTGAGCTCGTGGGAGCCAATGAAAAAGAATTGGTCTCCAAAACCGAAGATGTCTCTGTAAAGGAGTCAGAGAAAGCATCAACAGTGGAACCTGGACCCGAGAACAACAACATGTCTGAGGTCAGTGAGAAGCTGACTGCAAAAGTTGAGGACTGTGAACCAGAAGAGTTCTCCAAAACAGTACCAACCACCGAAACAGCACTGGTCCCTGAACAGGATGAAGGTTTTGAAAAAAAAGCAAAGAAGTCAAAACTCTCTGAGAATACAAACCAATTGGAAGTCACTGAAGAACTCCCTGAACCGCAGGACGCTGTTATAAAAGAGGACTCAGATTCAGATTCAAACTCCAAAGTGCTATACAATCCTTCTTTGTGGAGACGATTTAAGAAATTCCTCACACCAGCATGTCTGCGCCAGAACAAGCACAAGAAGAAACTCCAAGATCCAAAGTGAGGGCAAGAATAGACTGGCTGTAAAAAACAGTCTTATCATTATTAAAAGTCACTGTTAAACGTACAGTGGAAAAGAGTTTTTACTGTTGTTACATGTTGATTTGATGAAATGTTGCAGTATTTTCTGAAATGTGAAAAAAAAAAAAAAAAGAATTCAGAAATATACGAGTTGTGTGGCTATTAATCAAATCAGCTTCAAAATAATAAGCTTTACAGCGTATTTTGACAGAAAAAAATAACATCCAGCAATGAGAGACGAGCATGACATCACATTGGGAAACAGCATCGTGGTTACGTGCAGTAAAACTGCAAAGTAAAAACTCAAAATTCTAATTGCCAAACTGCATGATAAATAAAATCCCTGAGAGAACAATAATTGAAAACATTTTCCAGGAAAACTGTGATTAGAGATATATGTGATCTGAGTATTCTCTTTTGCAATAATAGCTTTGTTGCAGGTATCCACGGTGTTTATTACTGATATTTTTATTGTACATGTGTATTTTTCGGGATTGAAACCAAATTCACATAAAGAACAAGACATGATGCCATTCTTCTAAGGACAAATAACATTTTGAGTATCTGAAATGCTTAATCTTACAAGGGTTATTTTAAGCACAGATATCTGCAATGCACATAACACATTACGTAAGCATTTATGATGAGGTGTCTGAGCGCTGGATCCTGCGTCCTGGTCGGCGTGGCAGCTGGTGGCCTTAATTCTTCATCATCTTCTTCACCTGCGTTCCTTTGGTGGCAGCTGCTTATAAGCTCCAGTCTCCTCCCTGTTCGTCACCAGATCGTTTTTTCCTTCACAAAGCTTAATGCCGACCAAAACTTATTTTTTCATTGAACCTAATCACCCATTGAGTGTCTGGTCATGATTATCTGTCTGCTTTAGGGGAATTTGTATCAGATCTGCCAGTCTTGGGACCAACAGCTCACATGGAGACAGCTGATCTGCTCCGCCGCTATTTTACCACCTCTTAGAATATCCCAAAGCTAATAAGACACAGGGATGTTTGCCCACAACTCCACTAAAACCTGAACATTTACTGGTGCAAACTAACATTAAGATCACTGATCACTCGGCGGAGCAGAGTAATCGGATGTGGTCTGGACAACAAACTGGACCACATCCGATTACTCTGCTCTGCCGAGAGGACCGTGAGAGAAAGCTGTGTTTTTGTGTTCACGGAAACATGGCTCAATGACAGCATACCGGACCACGCCATCCAGCTCGACCAGCTGACCTACTACCGGACCGAGCACACACCGAGGCAGGTAAGGGCCGCGGTGGCGGCCTTTGTGTTTTCCTCCGTGATGCTTGGTGTAGAGATGCTGGTGTGGTCTGCAAACACTGCTCACCCCTGGCGGAGTTTATGATTATTAAATGTCGTCCTATATATCTATTGCGCAAATACTCGGTCATACTACTCACTGCTGTTTAAATCCCCCCCAGCCCCTCCAGCAACACCAGGAGATAGGCGCTGACCGAGCTGTACCAGAGGATCAGCGAGCAGCAGACAGCCCACCCTGAAGCCTTCCTCATCCTGGCCGGGGACTTCAACCACAGAGACCCAAAGACCATCTTTTCAAATCTTCACCACCACATCGAGTTCCCCACGCGAAGAGACAAAATTCTGGACCAAGTCTACACCAACAACTAGACAGCCTACACAATACCATGGCAGCACAGAAAGCACCACCCCCTCCCGACGACCAGGTGCTAACGCTGTCACCGGACACTGTGAGGAGATCCCTCAGCAGGATCAACGCTCGCAAGGCTCCGGGTCCTGACAACATACCTGGTCATGTACTGAGAGACTGTGCAGGAGAACTCACGGATGTCTTCACAGACATCTTTAACATGTCACTGAGTCAGGCGGTGGTTCCCACGTGCTTCAAAGCCACCAACATCCGTCCGGTCCCAAAACGGTCATCTCCCTCCTGCTCCAACGACTACTGTCCAGTTGCACTGACTCCCATCATCATGAAGTGCTTTGAACGGCTAGTCATGCATCATATCAAGGCTGCTTTCCCCCCCTCTCTGGACCCCTACCAGTTCGCATATCGCTCCAACCGGTCCACTGACGACGCCATCTCCACTGCCCTCCACACAGCCCTCACACATATGGACACCAGAAACGCTTATGTAAGAATGCTTTTCATCGACTTCAGTTCATCATTCAACACCATCATCCCCCAGCAGCTCATTCACAAACTGGACCAGCTGGGGATCAGCACCTCGCTCTGCAACTGGCTGTTGGACTTCCTGACTGGGAGACCACAGGCAGTACGAGTCGGCGGCAACACATCCAGCACCATCACATTGAGCACAGGGGCCCCCCAGGGATGTGTGCTGAGCCCCCTCCTCTTCACCCTGCTGACCCACGACTGCACACCGATTCACAGCTCCAACCTCTTCATAAAGTTTGCGGACGATATGACTGAGGGGGGTCTCATCAACAACAGCGATGAGTCAAACTACAGGAGCGAAGTGAGCCGCCTGGCTGAGTGGTGCAGCGACAACAATCTCTCCCTGAATGTGGAGAAGACCAAGGAGATTGTTGCCAACTTCAGGAGACAACACACCCAGCATGCTCCTCTGACCATCAACGGTGCCACTGTGGAGAGGGTGAGCAGCACCAAGTTCCTGGGTGTCCACATCTCAGAGGACCTCTCCTGGACTGTTAACACTGCATCACTCGCCAAGAAAGCACAGCAGCGCCTCTACATCCTCCGCAAACTGCGAAGAGCCAGAGCCCCCGGCCCCCATCAGGTACACCTTCTACAGAGGCACCATCGAGAGCATCCTGACCAGCTGCAACACCGTGTGGTACGGATCCTGCACCGCAACCTGCCGCAAGTCTCTCCAACGCATCGTGAGAGCAGCTGAGAAGATCGTTGGTGTCTCTCTCCCCTCACTTCAGGACATCTACAGCAGCCGTCTGACTCGCAAAGCCCTCAGCATTGTGAGAGACCCCACCCACCCGCTACACAGCCTCTTCAGTCTGCTGCCATCAGGGAGGAGGCTGCGGACCCTCCGGGCCAGAACCAGCAGACTGAGGGACAGTTTCATCCACCAGGCCGTCAGGACGCTGAACACTCTCCCTGCTCTTCCACCGTTTCCCTCCCTGCCCCCCCCTCACTCACTCTGACCTCTGTATCTGCACCAGGCACTTTTGGCAGAACTGGACCGCCTACTTTGCACCATGTCACTTTAATCAGACCAAAAACTGTTGTACAAATGTCATTTCATAACTTGTTTCTTGTCTCTTTTTAATTTGCACTTTGTGTTTAAAATGTATTTATTGTGTGGCACCGAGGGTTTGAGAGTAACGTAATTTCGATTCTCTGTATGTATCTCACATGTGGTAGAATTGACAATAAACTTGACTCTGACTTTTACTTATTGTGATTTTGGGGACATATGAAAAGAAGGTGCAAATATGTTTGGTTTACTTAAACGTCAAAGTGTCTTGCCTACAAATATTTGATCCACAAGCAGAAGTCCTGATGTGATGTTTACCTACATGTCACGATTAACTTCAACAGGATCACAGGATGAATCCTAAGATAGTAATGACAGTTAAATGGAGCGGTGGCCATGAATCCCCTCCTCTGTTTGCTTCTATAGATGAAACCTTCTTTCTTTAGTTGATTAGTATAAACTTGAGGTGATGGTGACCTGAAGCTAATGTCAGACATGACAAAAACAGTCCTCAGTTTTTCTGTAAGCACCTTCCACACTATCACTAAGTGGAATTAATTGTTGAGTCTTGGGTTAAAATATTAAATAATTCAAATTTTGCTTGGTTTCTTTTAGGGTTAACATTGATGGGCTTCAGAGGATCCTTGGAGCTACAAATCACAAAAGTTCTTTTGTGCTGCCTTATCTAAAACCAGTGTGGCATAACATAGTCATTTAGTGACTGGGAACAGAAATAGCAAGAGTCAAAACAAAAGAGACAAAAGTGGAATTATAATTCCGCTCTGTGATCAAACAAGGATACTTTGGATAATCGCTATGCATTCATAAAATTTTACCACGTCAGTCGTAAAATTTGAGTTTTGTTGGTCTTTAGACTTGTTGCATAGACAATTAGGCAATGGAGCAAACACATACTGACAGAGGATTCATCTGTCATCATTACCGGAATATTGAAAATGACGTACATTAAAGGTTGAGTGGGTCGTAGCTAGAAAATATGCAATAATAAATTTCCAACCAAAATGTCCAATCTCTTTTTTTCAACTTTTACCAAAAACCTTGTTTCCAGAACAAACAAACGTGCGCTACCAGCTGATTATGTAGGCCATGGGTGTCATACAATGTATATTACATATCTGACTGGAAACCAGGGCTGGAACAGGGCTTTCTTTATGGCATCAAACCACCTGGTGAGATGTGATCATTGACAATCACTTCAGCCAATGGCTAATTTATCACTTCCTTACCCAAAGTCATGTTACCGCGCTTACTGAAGCAATTGTGTGTTTGTACAGTTCATCCAGTGAATTGAAAAATGACATGACGACCTACCCCAACCTTTACTAAATATCTTCATAGTCCTAGTCTGTAATTACTGTTGGGTCTATGTAAACACAGCTCCTGCAGCAAAGACGTTTATTGCTTCCAGTGGTTGTTGGGATGTTGGAACAACCATGTGAGCGAAACATAAAAATGCAGGGGGAAAAAAAAGAGACCATATTTCTTTTTTAAAATGTGAAAGTAAGATAGAAATATTATTTATTAATACACCCATAATGCACAGTATTCGGGTTGAATTTACACTACAGTTCCGGTGTTCTTGCTCTCTTTCATCTATAGATCTACATCTTAGATTGAGGATTAGAGAATTCTGTGAAGTCACTGTGTCAACCAGACTTTACAGTCTGAAAAAGACAATGTTTTTAAATTTAGTTACAGCTTGTAAGAGTTTATTCATCCTTTTAACCAGGGCACAAACAAAAGGTGAAAGCAGCTGCAACTGGAGAGGGAAACATCAATAAACTACATCCTGATGACACCTGCCAACCTCTGCAAATGCAATATCATTCCTGCAGATCTGTATATGTCCACATCTCATAAGCTGGATACATCCGGGCAATGTAAAAAGGAAGATGTTTTCCAGATCAGCGCTGCATGAATTTTCAATAGGACACTTCCTTCTCTGGGATCAGAAAATTATCTGGATTGTGGTATTCTTGTGGAATCACAGTTACTATCACTGTAGTCTAACAGCAAGCAAGATCCAGCTTCCAGCCTTTGGCTTAGACAGGACCGGAATATGTAGTTTTTGACTTTCTGTGCAGGTTTTATCCTTTTCTTCCAGAGTTGGGTTAGAGTGTCAACTGAGCCTCTATGTGCTCAACTGGGTATATAATTCTTGAACAGATGGTGGTGCTTCAACTGCAACACAAAACTGAAGTTAGGAATCACGACAAGGGTAAAGAAAAGATCCATAATTAATATGTCCGTTATTTATTCCCACATCACTGGGTTTAAAGCAAACAGAGAGATGGCTGACATACTCACACGGCACATATGAAAGGGAGAACAGCAGTAAATCATTCAGTTGGTTCAGGATAACAATTTTCATTGAATAACTGCAAAATGGTTTGGGGATTTCTTTTCATTGGGCTCAACGTTATATGGAAAAGAGAATCCAGATTAATCTCTGTATGTGAGGGAAAATGCAAAAAATTAATTACTAACAGGTTGTGATCTTCAGACCCTCAGACAGCATATATTATACCTCTACAGTAGCCGAATGTTCTCCAATGTCTTTAAGGGCCATTACCATGTATAGTCTGGGTGTATAAATTATGGTATTGACATACAGACAAACACACTCACAAATATATATGTATTTGTGTGTGGGTGTGTGTGTGTGTGTGTGTGTGTGTGTGTGTGTGTGCATTGTGCATTGATGTACAAATTGAGTTGCTCTGTTTACAATGTATAAAGAATATGTACTAGATAACTGCATACATGTCCACATATGTATGTGTATGTATGTATTATATATCACTCTTCAATACTGCCTCCAACTCCCCCCAAACGCTCAAACGCTCAGACATGTGATTGTAAATAGAAAGCTCCTCCCCCTTTTCTCTGTTTTCTTTTTGCTTATAACACTTGATTGTCTTGTGTCCACCTTTTACTCTTAAACAACACATTATAAACTCTTCTTGATACATATTACAACACAGACACCAAACTGCACCACCACTGTCTCGTCTCTCTCTCCTGCTCTCTCTCTCTCCACTCTCCACACCCGGTGACTCTAGCCCTCCTCTGCAGAATATTTACACCCCTCTTTCTGACTCTTTCTTTACTTTTATCTTGTTTGATTTCTCCAGGGATCAATAAAAATATAGTCTGACTGTCATGAGGGCTGGTGAAGGTAGCACACTTGCACACACTCACACACACAAAACACCCTTGGTTACCAGATTAAAATGCATATATACAACTCCGGTTATACCAACATGGTATCAACCATAAATATATGTGCAAACAAGGGCAAAAAAAAAAAAAAGCCTCATCACACAACAGTTACACAAGCAGCAAAGAACAACTTCTTCCAGGAACCACATTTTATTTTGAAAGGCTCCACAGGAAACAGCAGTCTGACTTTAATGCTGGAGACGACAGCTTCACTCCAGGAAATAAAAAACCACAAAGTTTGTTTTATGAAGAAAACTGACCATCAACTGTTCAGCACGGCGTTTTTGATCAATAATAAAACCAATAAAAATACTGTCATCTACCAATCATGTAGATTTGTCTTCAGACACAAGATTGAGCAAAGTCTGCAGGTAAATCAGAAGTGAGCAGAAGTTTCTACCTTCACGTGTTTGAGTCAAAAGACAAAGTTGAAGAGTGAAATAAAGTTTGAAGTAACGATCCGGTTAACAGCAGCTGTCCTTCGTCCTCCGGTCTCACCTCACCGGCAGCTTCAACCCTCTCGGTACCGTTATGTCAGATACGTTATGTAAGTTTCACTTTCACTTTGTCCATGAGCTCACGTTCGGTCGTGCGCACGTCCAGCTGCGCCGTGCACGTTTAGCGTGATGCGGACACTCCTACATCAGTTATTAAACAAACCAAGTCCATTTTATTTCATTTTATTTGGAAAAACAAATGTCATTTTCTAAACAAAAATATCCAAAGTAACTCCTACAACCGAGGAGGATTAAATGTTCTCAATTCTAAAACTTCAAATGTAATTTAAAGCTGAACTGGATTAAAAAATAAATACATAAAAATTAATTATAGCACCTGATTTTTAAATTTAGATTTTTTTAACAAATTGTAGAATTTTCTCCTAAAATCTGATTCTGTGGTTAATAAACCACTAATTCATTTATTTCCCCACACAAACATTTAATCTGGAATAACCATAGTATTAAATATCAGAAGAAATGAAGATTTGATGTTGACTATTTTATCAACAGTTTTAAAAGCAATAACAATAATTTCACAAAGACTTGGCAAAATGCCTCAAACAAAATTGTTTTTTTCATGGGTGTTTGTGAGAGTGTGTTTCCTTCACCAGCTTTCTTGACAGACTACAACAGGACTGTTCTGGACTAATACTGGAGGTCTGGACAAAATACTGGAAGACTGGACTAATATTTGAAGACTGGACTAAAACTGGAGGACTGGACTAAAACTTGAAGTCTTGACTAAAACTGGAGATCTGGACTAATACTAGAGAACTGGACTAATACTGGAGGACTGGACTAATACTGGAAGTCGTGACTAAAACTGGAGATCTGGACTAATACTAGAGAACTGGACTAATACTGGAGGACTGGACTAATACTGGAAGTCTTGACTAAGACTGGAGGTCTGGACTAATACTTGAAGACTGGACTAGTATCTGGACTGATACTGGATGACTGGACTAATATCAATCAATCAATATCAATACCAACTACTGTCGATAGATGCAAAAGGGGAACAATTCCTGGTGTCAGCTTCCATAGAACCTGACTGGAATGTTTTTATGACCAATTAAATGTTGGAAACAGGCCATGAAGTCTCCTCCTGTTGACAGCAGATTGTCTCTTATGACACTGTTGCAGTGACTGAACAAAGACTCCTGTACAACAGTTGCTTTTATACACTTTTAGACACTTCCAAAGTTCAAATGTCCTCCGTTGGTCCATAGATGAGCCATGTTGGAGTCTCATCCCAGGTTGTAATGAGTTATTTATTTTCTTTTATTGATTCATTTGATGAGGCGGTTCACACTTCAACAGCTGACAGATGATCAGAAACCCTGCAAAAGACACACCACACTGTTTCATTCAATGACGGGCAAAGTGCTGGATATTTGAAGTAAAAAAATAAAAAAGTCTGTTGTTCCTACTGTTTATTTAAAGGAGTGCTATTTATAACCTCCAGAATCACCATCCTTTCTGATGTCATTCAGACAGAAGCTTTACTTCTTTTATTGAGAAAAAACATTTGATGTTTGCACCGTGTGGCAAGAGGTCCCAGGTTCAATTCCCGGACGACCCCCAGAGCTGTATGTTACTAACCTTCTCTCCTTGAAGTAGAACCAGTTTCTGGTGTGCTGGTAAACAGGTTTTAGTCTGGTTTTCTGGTCATATTGATAATAACTTCACCTACTGCTGTTCTTGTTAATTACAGAGAGGTTTTACACCAGGAAGTGGTTTATTAGTGTCCCACAGTTCAAATCTACTAAACTTCACTGCAGTTCCTCATTTTCTCACCTTTGCAACTATATGAAGATGGGTTGAAAATAAATGAAGGCCTGAAAATCAGTGTGTTCTTGTCACGTTCTGCTACATATTGTACACAGAGTCTAAAATAAGAGGGTGCTAATGTGTGAATAGGAAATAAGTTAAATCACTTTGCAGAGCCTATAAATGAGTAAACTAAATAAAGGAAGTATATGAGTTGTCCCTGAATGACAGATTATGAAACCCTTTTAAAGATGAAGAAACTTCCATTTCACATGATCTCTTGGAATGAAGGATTATCAAGTGTGTATCAAGTGTGGGTTTACTGTATTTATCCATTATGCTGATGTTTATTTTGTGTTTTACTACAAGCAGTCATCCTGGTCAAACCACAATAAGTCCTGGGGCTCATCTGGGAATTGATCCCGGGACCTCTCACACCCAAAGCTAAAAGTAAACTACTACACCAACGAGCCACATAACACTGTTTAAAAGTAAAAAATGTTTTTCTAAAAAAAAAAGAAGTTAAAAGAAAACAGCTCACACGTCAAGAGAAGCAGGTGATGTCATTAATGATGTCACAAAGGATGACCTTCTATCACATGCATTGGCAGAGTTGTTAGTTTTCTTTCTTTGGTGTTGTGATGGAGGTTTTCCCTCTGTGAGGTCACAGTGAGGTCATGATGAGTCCACTCAGGTTGGTCCTGATGAAGCAAAAAGAGTTTTTACTTGACAGAAGGAGCAGACAGACAGTCCTGTGACCACAACAATCTTCTGACACCAGAAATCCTCGTTACGCTCCCGTTTCACATCCTGTGTGACTCAAACTGAAGTTCCTTCTGGACTCCACCCAGACAGGTGAAGGACCACATGTGACTAAACACGTCATGACCGGTCAGATCAGACAGCCAAGGGAACGTTTGTATACAAGTCTGGAGTTGTGCTCAAACTCAACATTTACATGTTAAAAGGTCTTTTAATGACCAGTTACCCAAAGTGAGTGTCAGGTAACATGAGTTATTATGGGATGTTTCCATGAGCTGTGCTGAGCTGATACAGGTAGTCTGTGGTGA
Organism: Xenentodon cancila; assembly: GCA_014839995.1. NCBI lineage: Eukaryota > Metazoa > Chordata > Actinopteri > Beloniformes > Belonidae > Xenentodon > Xenentodon cancila. The sequence continues at coordinate 18,273,780 of CM026220.1, read as the reverse complement.
CTGAGTGAAGGTGATTGTTGATGATAAGAATTTTCAAATGTAGAAGGAAGCTGATCATTCCAGTTTTCACAGATGAACCATAAAGAGTTGAACATGGAGAATGAGGGTATCGATCCCTCTACCTCTCACATGCTAAGCGAGCGCTCTACCATTTGAGCTAATTCCCCTGAGTTACAGATACTTGAAGCAACTTGATGCTCTGCATGCAGGTTTCTGTATTTTGAAAGTCTTTGTTCGTGGTTGGATTCACAGATTTGAAACATACAAAATAAATAGAACTAAAATACAACCAGTAAAACTGATCCGTTTAATCAGAGTTTGTGATACAAAGTAAGACGACACACAACAAGACACACGACAACAAGACACACGACAACACAAGTAGAGACAGGAAACAAGCAAACAGACAAAATGTTCCAGTTGTTAGTTGTCAAAGTGTTTCTAACAATGTCAGAGGACAAAATGCACACAGCAAAACAAAATTCTGTTTTCTCACAGCAGCTTGAAAATATACAAACTTCCCCGAGTAAATATTAGTGTAGTGAGGTAAAACACAAGAACAACTATTTTTCAAGTCAGTATTGGAGTATAAAGGTGGTCCGACCCCATCAGGACAAAAGTTCACTGCTTCTGATTGGCTGTTTACTTTTCTTTGAACGTAAACATGATTTTCATTTAACAAGAGTGAATTTTAAAAAGTCACTTAAAAAAACTTAACAGCTATTAAAGGAAAAAAGCTGATCTAATAATTATAATGATTTTTTAATGTAAATATGTAGATATTTGATTGTAATAGTTATGTCAAAATGTTATATATATAAAGTACAATATCTTATGTTTTATATAAAATCCCTGACGTCTTTGTACAATAGTAAATCTTTACTTAATCTTTTATATGCACTTCACATCACAAAATCTTAACAATCTTGAATTTTACTTTAATAATAGAAACTGACGGTACAAAGATTGTTCTGCATTTGCTGCTGACAGTTTCCACTTCACGAAGAAGCTGAAAGTAAGTGGAACAAAACGTATCTGACATAACGGTACCGAGAGGGTTGAAGCTGCGGTGAGGTTAGACCCGAGGACGAAGGACAGCTGCTGTTAACCGGATCGTTACTTCAAACTTTATTTCACTCTTCAACTTTGTCTTTTGACTCAAACACGTGAAGGTAGAAACTTCTGCTCACTTCTGATTTACCTGTAGACTTTGATCAATCTTGTGTCTGAAGACAAATCTACATGATTGGTAGATGACAGTATTTTTATTGGTTTTATTATTGATCAAAAACGCCGTGCTGAACAGTTGATGATCAGTTTTCTTCATAAAACAAACTTTGTGGTTTTTTATTTCCTGGAGTGAAGCTGTCGTCTCCAGCATTAAAGTCAGACTGCTGTTTCCTGTGGAGCCTTTCAAAATAAAGTGTGGTTCCTGGAAGAAGTTGTTCTTTGCTGCTTGTGTAACTGTTGTGTGATGAGGCTTTAAAATGAGGAAATGTGTCTCTGCAGGACAGTTTGACCTTTGAGCTTCTTCACATTTACAGTAACCAGACTGACGTAGAGGCCGAGTCTCCTTCAGCTTGTTCAAGATTTTCAACTTTGTGTTTCTGCAGTAAAAACTCTGTTGTTCACAGAATTATATGTTTTCAATCTTTGAACAGAAAACCAGAAAAGGCCCCGAGTGAAGCTTCAAAGCAGGTAGGATCAGCAGATCCGGCTGTAGAAGAGACTTCCTCAACCTCCCACTGTTTCCTGACTGCATTCAAGTGACACTGATATAAAAACAACAGAGAGGAGCAAACCAGTGCAGGAGCAGCTGGTCTTTGTACAACACCAGTGATGTGTGTTTCCTCTGCAGATGAAGGTGTGTGTGTGAGCTGATGTGCACGTGAATTCAGCAGAATGGACCAGTGTGAGGACAGAGAGGACGGAGTCCGTCCCTCTAAAACCCCTCTGTGTGGGGAACATGAGAGTCGGAGCAAAGCTCAGAGGTGAGACGAACATCTCCAACTGTCCACGACTCTTCTGCATGTCAGAGCTGAAAACTCACATCAGCAAACGTCATTACTACAGGAATGAACCTGGACCTGGACCTGGACCTGGACCTGGACCTGGACCTGGACCTGGACCTGGACCTGGACCTGGACCTGGACCTGGACCTGGACCTGAACCCAGCTGTGTGTCCTTGAAGAGCGACTGGTCAATGAGCGAGCCTATGAACTTTAAAGGAGACCGAAGTTCTGCTGTAAAGAGGTGAGTGTATCTAAACTCTGCCAATGATTTATTTTCAATACTTTTTAAATAAATTAAATATTTTTATTTTGGATTATTTATTATTCATATAATCGGAAAATGTGAACATTGAACTCTTTATTCCTCCATCAGGGTCCATCAGAAAAGAGACTCTCTTGTACATGAATCCAGCTGTTTGTCCTTGAAGAGCGACGACTCACATAAAAGATTTATTGACTTTAAAGGAGACCAACGTTCTTCTTCAGAGAGGTGAGATGTTTTTAAATGCATTAAATGTATTTAAATCAGTCCTCATGTTAGGGAATGTCCACATGTTTCTTCTTGAGTAGATTCTTGTAGTCCTGGACCCCTGTGGTCCTCCATCACCTGATGGTGATCTGAGCTTCCTCCTCATAGATCTTCATCTCCTTTCATGAGCTTTTTCCTGTGTTTGAAACATCTGGAGGTCTTACCTTCCAGAGGACTGATCCTGATGATGCTTCTGAGTTAATCAGCTGGTTTATGTCTCCATCAGTTGTCCATGTTCTAGATGTTGTTTTAAATTTTCTTGGAGCAGAATTGGATCTTGTAAATCTGTGAATCAGCAGAGCTCTCATTGAGGTCACATGTACGTTCTCAGTGGGACCAGCAGGACCAGTAAACCTTCACCACAACAGCCAGTCCTCTGATTGACTGTCCTCATCCAAACATGTCTTCATGGACCTTCAGCTTGTGTTTGTCTCTGTGTGGACAGACATGATGTGAGCTAATTCTTCATGATTCCTCCACAGAGTGGACCAGCAGAGCTCAGTGCCTCCCAGTGGTCCGTCTGTCCAGCAGCATCAAACACAGCTGGACTCCATATTTCTGGTGTGTACATGAACAACAACTGCTTCTCCATCTGTTCTGTTGGTGTTCATCTCCAGCTGCTCTTTGTAGACCAGTGGACTTTCAGTCTGTCCAACATGGATCTGATGTTTGTCTCCATGGTTTCAGTCTGATTGTGTCATTCATGTGGTCTTCTGTTCCAGCTGCTGGAGGACAACATTGTCATGTTTGTGAAGAACGAGCTGCAGAAGATCCAGAGGGTTCTGAGTCCAGATTACCCAGAATCCCTGGAGAATCTGTTGGAGGATGATAATGAAGAACAGAGGAGGAGCAGAGAGGCATTTGTGAAGATCACAGTGAACTTCCTGAGGAGAATGAAGCAGGAGGAGCTGGCTGAGCGTCTGCAGAGCAGTAAGAGGATTTCTTTGAACATTTAATCTGCTGGATAAATGACCCAGAAAGTCTCAGGAGATGAACAACATTCACAGATCAGCCACAACATTAACACCACTGAGAGATGAAGTGAGGAACCAGCACCCCTACAGGAGCATTCTCCCTGTACAGGACGGCAGTGGACCTCAATAAATATGTTTAACCCACCAACACCACCAGATAACTGGAAGATTTCAGTCCTGGTTTTCCTCCTCCAGGAATCCTGGTGAACTCCAGATTGTCTTGATGGTTGTACAGATTATTGATCTGATCATCTTCTGGTGTTCTCAAATCCTAAACTTGGAAATTCCACTTCACAGAGTCCCACAACAACAAGAACACAACAACCCAAAAACCCACACCCGATCTAGGCTCTACTACCAACATCCTGGTCTTAGAAACTCCAGGACCCCCAGATGTTCTTGTCACGTCCTGAATGTTCAGAGGTGTTTTGGTGGTAAAAGTGATTCTAGTTAGGATTGGAGAGCTAATCGTAAAGTTCTAGTTGATCAGTATCGGTTCAAACCTGATTCTTTAGGAGAATTAAGTTGTGTGATCTTTATAAAACACTAATTGTTTTTTTTTTCATGTGTGTTCAGATGTTTCTGCTGCAGTTTGTCAAAAGCAACTGAAGTCTAAGCTGAAGGAGAAGTACCAGTGTGTTTTTGAGGGGGTTGTTAAAGCAGGAAACCCAACCCTTCTGCAGCAGATCTACACAGAGCTCTACATCACAGAGGGAGGGACTGGAGAGGTCAACCATGAACATGAAGTCAGACAGATTGAAGCAGCATCCAGGACACCAGGCAGAGCAGAAACCACCATCAGGCAGGAAGACGTCCTGAAACTCCCACCTGGAAGAGATGAACCAATCAGAACCATGATGACGAAGGGAGTGGCCGGCATCGGGAAAACCGTCTTAACACAGAAGTTCACTCTGGACTGGGCTGAAGGCAAAGCCAACCAGGACATCCGGTTCATGTTTCCATTCACCTTCAGAGAGCTGAATGTGCTGAAAGAGAGAAAGTTAAGCTTGGTGGAACTTGTTCATCACTTCTTCACTGAAACAAAAGAAATCTTGACTCATGTTGAAGACTTCCAGGTTGTGTTCATCTTTGACGGTCTGGATGAGTGTCGACTTCTTCTGGACTTCCACCACAACGAGATCCTGACTGATGTTACAGAGTCCACCTCAGTGGACGTGCTGCTGACAAACCTCATCAGGGGGAACCTGCTTCCTTCTGCTCGTCTCTGGATCACCACACGACCTGCCGCAGCCAATCAGATCCCTCCTGAGTGTGTTTCCATGGTGACAGAAGTCAGAGGGTTCACCAACCCACAGAAGGAAGAGTACTTCAGGAAGAGGTTCAGAGATGAGGAGCAGACCAGCAGGATCATCTCCCACATCAAGACATCACGAAGCCTCCATATCATGTGCCACATCCCAGTCTTCTGCTGGATCACTGCTACAGTTCTGGAGACAGTCCTGGAAACCAGAGAGGGAGGAGGTCTGCCCAAGACCCTGACTGAGATGTACATCCACTTCCTGGTGGTCCAGACCAAACTGAAGAAGGTCAAGTATGACGGAGGAGCTGAGACAGATCCACACTGGAGTCCAGAGAGCAGGAAGATGATGGAGTCTCTGGGAAAACTGGCTTTTGAGCAGCTGCAGAAAGGAAACCTGATCTTCTATGAGTCAGACCTGAGAGAGTGTGGGATCAATATCAGAGAAGCTTCAGTGTACTCAGGAGTCTTCACACAGATCTTCAAAGAGGAGAAACACCTGTACCAGCACAAGGTGTTCTGCTTCATCCATCTGAGCGTTCAGGAGTTCCTGGCTGCTCTTCACGTCCATCTGACCTTCATCAACTCTGGAGTCAACCTGCTGAAAGAAACAAAAAATGGATGGTTCCTCTATCAGATTGCTGTGGACAAGGCCTTACAGAGTCCAAATGGACACCTGGACTTGTTCCTTCGCTTCTTCCTTGGTCTTTCGCTGGAGACCAACCAGACTCTCCTACGAGGTCTGTTGAAACCAAAACAAGGAAGTTCACAGAACAATCAGAAAACTATCAAATACATCAAGAAGAAGATCAGTGAGGATCTGTCTGCAGAGAAAAGCATCAATCTGTTCCACTGTCTGAATGAACTGAATGAAGGTTCTCTGGTGGAGGAGGTCCAACAGTCCCTGAGGTCAGGACGTCTCTCCACATATAAACTGTATCCTGCTCATTGGTCAGCTCTGGTCTTCATCTTACTGTCATCAGAAGAAGATCTGGAAGTGTTTGACCTGAAGAAATACTCTGCTTCAGAGGAGGTTCTCCTGAGGCTGCTGCCAGTGGTCAAAGCCTCCAAGAAAGTTCTGTGAGGACAAACACAGACACATCTGTTTTAATTACAATCAAATGTTGTGTTCATGGAGAAAATCAGTTCAGTTCACTGTTCAGCTGAGTTCAGGTTCATGTAGGACCAGTTCTCAACAATAATTCATCTCAGGAAACTTTACATGAAGACGAATGCAGCGATCACTTTGATCAAGACTGTAGTGCAGCGACACTTAATGATCAATAGTTGAATTAATCAGTATTTATTTAAATGATCTGATTTATTCATTTATTGAATGACAAAATCAAAGTTTAAATGACATAAATATTTCTCTTTTATTTCCTCTGCAGGTTGAGTGGCTGTAACCTCTCAGAGAATGTCTGTGCAGGTCTGTCCTCAGTTCTCAGCTCTCAGTCCTCCAGTCTGACAGAACTGGACCTGAGTAAAAACCACCTGCAGGATTCAGGACTGAAGAAGCTGTGTCCTGGACTGGAGAGTCCACACTGTAAACTGGAGTCTCTCAGGTCAGAATCCCTCAAGTGTTGAACTGCTGACCGTTATAACTGTGGTTTATGTTGAAGGATTGTTGGAGAGAGAATTGTAATAATTGTAACTGGGTTCAGATCGGGTTGAAGCCTGCAGACAGTCGTCAAAACTGTGTTGGTGATGATGAGAAGTTTCTATTTAATGGAGTTATCTGCGTGGTCTAACTTATCTTAGTTGTGTGGTTCCAGCCACATGATTGAGACAACATCTGTCTGTTTCACACATGTCAGGACCTCATGAGCCTCTCTGACACAAATCAACCTCATGCATTACAGTTTAACAGTGGAAACACTTATTACTATTAGAGGTTTTAGATATCGTTACAGTCATTTACCTGTCTGTCATTTTGTTGCAATGCATTTGGGTTTTGTGGGTGTGTCTTCTAATTATGGGGTGTGTCTATGTTGGTGTGTTGAGCCATGTGTGCACACTTGGAGGGAAACAGCTTTTCACCTGCAGTCGAAGCCTTCCTTTGTAGCAGGATGTGATCATAGATGCATAATTAGTAAAGTTGGTTTAATCAAATGGAATAATTATGATAATAAATTAAGATCATCGTCGTCATCAGGGTGGAGTTTGGACTTTATTATGACTTGGGATTTTTTTATGCATTATGCAGGTGGATTGTCTTTGTCTTTAACGGAGCGACAACATGCGGCTAAACATGTCATCGTTGGTCAGATTGGGGAGGGGACCAGAGAAAACTACGGAATCCTACATGGTTTTGGCGTAGTTACACACCGACACAATTTTAATTTTAGTGGCCTCCGACTGGCGTAGCCGGGTGTCTTTAGCACCAGCATGGATGATAACTTTACTGAATTTACGATTACTCTTTGCCAGCAGCTTCAAATTTGCTTCGACGTCGCCCGCTCTAGCCCCCGGGATGCACCTAACTATGCTCGCTGGAGTCGGCCTCATATGGCTCAAAATAGAGTCGCCAATCACCAAGGACAAACACTTCATAGAGACGGGAGCAGCGACGTGTCTGGTCTTTAATCAACCCAGATCCTACACGTCCCACCTCTGATCATTGATCTTCACTGCTCCAATAAAACACAAGTCTCTGTCACTTGTCTACAAAATGATCTCATGGTCCACACCTGCCGCTATGAACTCCACTGTAAAGTTTTACACCCGTTCAGGAGCACTGCCCTCTTCACAAGAACACAGACGGGCTTCGTCCTTTCCTCACACAAGGAGATCCCAGTCCAGACTGTTCTCCACGTGGTTCCTCAATGGTGGAACAAGTTACCACTGGAGACGAGAGACGAGTCGTACATCTCAACATTGAAGAAGGTGTTGACAACTTTCCTCTTCCAAGAACAGCTTCTGTCATGAGCTGCGCTCTCCATTTAACTTCCTGAACTGCACTTGAATGTGGTCTTCGTGGCTCTGAGCTGCTCTCCAGTGAATGTCGACTCATCTACTTTGTGATCTGCAGTGCGACTGCGGCATGATTGATGCCTCTGTTGTAAATCACTTGGGATAAAAGCGTCTGCTAAATGTAACATCATGATAAGGAACCTGCACAACTGGGCTCCACTGAGAGCAGCACAGAAGAGGTTCTGGCTGCTGCTTCTTGGATGCAACATTAGATGTTGCTGTGAGGAAAGTCACCTCCACCTAATCTTCTTTGTTCTCTGTATGCAAGCAGGCAACTTCTCCACAGACCTGCTGGAAGCATCACAAATACATGCACCCTCCTCATGCTGGCAGGCTGGTCCACATCTGCACTAGTATCACATCTTGGGAGTGTAATCTCCTCAAGACTGCTCAGCTCTGCCTCTCAGAACTGCCACTAATGAAGCAGATGGTCAGGCAGGTGGGGGTCATCCCAGTCACATGTTTGTTTTCCCCAACTTTTGAACCAGTACCTGAGCTCTGTTGGTATAAGGCACTGTTATGGAAAAACTTACTAACACCTCTGTATAACATGTTTTAACCACTAGGTGAGTATCTGGACCAAAACTGAGTTAATCAGATTATCATGAATAAAGACCTGAGAGAAGATCCAAAGTTTAGATTTAATCTCAGCAGTTGCATCCAATTGTGGTCAAACATACACCAGCCATCTCGAAGCAGGAAAGAAAAAGAATCTGAGTTTTCCCAGAAATTTGAAAACACAGATTTTACAGGTTAGTTCACCTGTCACACAGCAGACCTTTGAACAGGGATGTTTTAGGATTTTAAAGTGTGTTAGTGTGAAGTTCATGTGAGGGTTCATGTCTGACCTGCATTAGACATCAGTCACCGCGTTCTGTTGGAGAATCAGTTGATTTCTGGTGGATTTACAGGACTAGTTGGATGAACAAGTTGAATTAATCAGTATTTATTCAAATTCTATACTTTTTTTTTTTTGTTCCCTTTCATTGTCAGTGTGGACATCGTGCACACACTGTATGTACGATGCACATCGAAATTAGTCTCTTAACCCATCAACTAGTTTCACTAGTGAGCAGTGGGGCTGCTAGCAGGGCAGCGCCCCGGGGAGCAATGTCGAGTAAAGGGCCTTGCTCAGGGGCCCCCATTACCATTGTGGGCAGCTTTGGGCTTGAACCTGGGTCCTCCACACCCTAGCCCACCACTGTAACCACTAGGCCACCACTCCCCATTTATTCATTTGTTGAATGACAAAATCAAAGTTTAAATTACATAAATATTGCCTTTTCTCTCCTTTGCAGGTTGAGTGGCTGTAACCTTTCAGAGGAGGTCTGTGCAGGTCTGTCCTCAGTTCTCAGCTCCCAGTCCTCCAGTCTGACAGAACTGGACTTGAGTAACAACCACCTGCAGGATTCAGGACTGGAGAAGCTTTGTCCTGGACTGGAGAGTCCACACTGTAAACTGGAGTCTCTCAGGTCAGAATCCCTCAAGTGTTGAACTGCTGACCGTTATAACTGTGGTTGATGTTGAAGGATTGTTGGAGAGAGAATTGTAATAATTGTAACTGGGTTCAGATCGGGTTGAAGCCTGCAGACAGTCGTCACAACTGTGTTGGTGATGATGAGGAGAAGGGCTCCACCAAGTCCAGATACATTTCTATTTGTACTTTCGTCAGTTTCAAGTTATTTCAATGATCGGTGGTGGTTTTTTTTCTTTCTTTAACTGAAGAGCATCAACAAGTTTGTCCACATGTGAACATCTCTAAGCTCCTTTCTAATCTGATCTTTTCTTTATCAATAAAAGTTCTCAAATAAGACTTTTATGTCAGACTTTGAAATGTTTCCTATTTAATATTTAATTATTTTCCCTCAAATGATCCAACTGGAGCACAAATAAGTGTCCAATGGTGACCAACCTCAGCAGCAGAAGTGTCTGTTCTTCTAACCTGGACTCAGTCTGTCTGGACGTCAACAAGGTTCTGGACTGATTCAGATTCTGTCATTGATCCATTTCTGAAGATTGAATGGTAACAAGTCAGTGAACGAGCTGAACTTTTATTCAGAGTTAACACAAGTGACAGAAATCAACATCATGAGAACAATTGATTGATTCCATCTTTGTTATGTGGAGTTGAAACCAGCAGCAATGATGTGACATCATCCATGAGGTCTCGGTGGACCGCTGTGGTGCAGCTGAGTGAAAGGTAGAAGAGAAAACCAGGATCTGGATGAACGTGGACTTTCTCTGAAAGATGGTCCAGAATGAAGTTGATGATGATGCATCGACGGAGCGTTCAGCATCACCACTCGAACCAAAACATGGAAAAGATTTTCATGAACATTTCAGACCAAACGACGTCCCTGGAAACACGAACGCTGTTTGGTTGAGAAAATAGTCCCAAAGTAAAATTTTTATTTCCCTGAAATGAACCTCATTAACGTGACCTTTAACCACAGCTGACTTATCTGACTATAAAACGAAATAAAGTGTTGAGGACAGACACGTCAAACATGGAGTGTGATGTCACATGTCCAGGTCACATGATGTTCTCCACACGTCTCTCCCCAAGTCTGGATGCTGTCGGCCTCAGCAGCAGTGGGACTCTCTGTATGTTGATGTTCATCCACCAGTTTAGTTCAGACTGAAACGTCCCAACAACATTTGTCTGATTGGGGGGAATTCCAGTGTTTCTGCTGATCCTCTGACTGGTCCTTCAGCGCCACCATCAGGTGAAGACGAGGACAGAGTCAGCTTCAGTTTCAGAGCAGTTCTCTCAGAGTATCTGCATGTGTGTTATGTTGTGTGTCTGCAGGCTGTCAGGCTGTCTGCTCACGTCGGACGGCTGTGCTTCTCTGGTCTCAGCTCTGAGCTTCAACCCCTCCCATCTGAGAGAGCTGGATCTGAGCTACAACCATCCAGGAGAGTCAGCAGTGAAGCTTCTGTCTGCTGGACTGGAGGATCCACGCTGGAGACTGGACACTCTCAGGTATGGACACAGCTGCTGCAGACTCCCGGTGTCTGATGGAGGAGGACGTCTCTGTCCTTCACTCACATCTGTCATTGTGTAAAGCTCTGTCAGCTTCTGCCTCCTCTGAGATAATAATCATGGAGCGACGCTCCGACAGCTCTGACACTTCGCGGCACCGCGTGAGGAACGTGATGTGTTTCAGCTGGTAGATGAAGCCACCAGAGCAAACTTCAACAATCCTCTGAACTCCACAATAACTGAGATGATCCTTACTGACGGAGCACACAGATACCTGCCTCTGGAGTTCTGATGTTGGTCATCACTGCCCATCACCTGTGTCCCACACTAAAAACACTGGATCCCAATGATCCCAGCTGGAATCAGAAGAACTTTCATCTCCAGGATGTTTTCCAGAGGTGTCAGTCTCTGACACTGATCACATCTTCTCTCTGCAGATGAAACAGTAGCCGTCTGGACGTAGAAGAACATCAGTGTGCTGGACTCTTCACGGTGCTGCTGTGAACATCATCTTTGTGGCTCTCTGGCTTTGACCAGAGGTCTTTCAGCAGATCAAGTTGCTGCAGCTCATCTGGTGCTGCAGCAGAGCTGATAGATGCAGTTCACAGCTGTGAGGCGTCATGACTCAGTAAACATTCTGGAACCACAGCAGTGAGGTTTTCAGGCCCATCACAGCACAACAGCAGCTGCACCTTCACTCATCCATGACGTGGTCTCCTCCTCCTCCTGGTTCAACACAGATGAAACCAAATGAAAAGAACCGCTTCAAACTGTGCTGGAACATGACGACCACAGGACAGGACTTTAGAGATGCATGGGTCCGAGTGTGGGACGGTTCCTTCATCAGTGTAGAACAATGTGTGTGTGAGAGCCATGAAATGTCCATGTTTGCTGAGAGAGACTGTGCTGGTCTGACCCCCCTCCTCTTTTCAGGGTGGAGCCTGCTGGACCACGATGGTTGAGACCAGGTCTGAGGAAGTGTAAGTGTGTTTTGATTTCATTCACACGTTCAACCATCTTCACACTGTCACATCACTCATTCATGAGTCTATCGATGATCAATGACAGATCAATAATAACTGCAGCTGGGTGGTGTTTGTTCTGTCCATCAGATTCCTGTCAACTCTCCATCGACACAAACACAGTCCACAAACACATCAAACTGTCTGACAACAACAGGAAGATGATGTATGTGAAGGAGGATCAGTCGTATCCTGATCATCCAGACAGGTTTAATGTCCATCGTCAGCTGCTGTGTAGAGAAGTTCTGACTGGTCGCTGTTACTGGGAGGTCCAGAGGAGCGGAGATGTTTCTATATCAGTGAGTTACAGAAGAATCAGAAGGAAAGGAACCTCTGGTGACTGTTTGTTTGGACGGAACGATCATTCCTGGAGTCTGAACTGTTCTGATGATGGTCGGTACTCTGTCTGTCACAATAACAGAGTATCATCTTCCTCCTCCTCTTCCTCAGTCTCTGACAGTGTAGCCGTGTATGTGGACGTTCCTGCTGGAACTCTGTCCTTCTACAGCGTCTCCTCTGACAGACTGATGCACCTCCACACCTTCAACACCACGTTCTCTGAACCTCTTTATCCTGGGTTCTGGTTCAAGTCTGGTTCTTCAGTGTCTTTGTGTTCAGTTTAGTATCTGGAGTCTCCTCCTGTCAGAGAAACTGTCTCTGTTGGACAGATAGTTCAGTCTCTACATGTCTGTCTCTGTTTTCATCAGAAAGGGGACAGACATATAGAATTGAATACAACTTCTTCCAAATCTGTATTTCTGTAAAATACCAAATATAAGCAGCTGTTTTCCTCTGTCCAAAGCTGTTTCAGCATCTGGAGTGCAGACTGCAGCTCAGTGAGGTGGTTTTGTGGATAACTGAACAATATTAAACTGTTTATGACGTGGTCACATGAGTGTTGGTTTGTCTTTAAGACACTTAGATAAATATCAGTCTGGTTGCTGCCATCTCATCCGTACAAATCAACCATCAATATCAACACCAACTACTTTCAATGATGCAAAAGGGGAACAATTCCTGGTGTCAGCTTCCATAGAACCTGACTGGAATGTTTTTATGAGCAAATAAATGTTGCAGACAGGCCATGAAGTCTCCTCCTGTTGACAGCAGATTGTGTCTTATGACACTGTTGTAGTGACTGAACAAATACTCCTGCACAGCAGTTGCTTTTATACACTTTTAGACACTTCCAAAGCTCAAATGTCCTCAGTTGGTCCGTAGATGAGCTGTGTTGGAGTCTCATCACTGGATGGACATAGGTGTACTTGTGGAAATGATCTCTGTTAAATAAATACGGTACTGGAGAGCTCTGTTTAATAAAGTTTTTTAAGCTGTACCCTTTGAGTCCACCTTCATTTTCTTACACACAGTTCTTATACACTTGTACTTGTACACAAACAGGGAATTGTTCTTTCCCTTTTCCCTTTCGGACTAGTTCTCTCCTAACTGCTTATCACCAGCACTTGCCGGAGATGATTACTTCTGTGAGAACATCCTCCAAATGGGTTACCACCAGTATGTGAGAGTACTGAAAAAGTACTGAATGAACGATGAACAACTAACAGAGAATAATAATAGACAACAAAAGAAAACTACACTGAAACCCATCTTAGTTTAGTCCAAATAACTAGTATTGTCATCTTGCTGTTTCAGTTTGTCTGTTTACTGCGTCTCATACGTGAATTTTGGCTGCAACACTGAAATGAGCCAATTCTTTACATTTCAAAATGTCTCACCAAATATGTTGTGAATGAATGTTCATAAACTGCACTCATCATTTTCATTTAACATGTTTTCCCAACATTTTGGGTAATATGGTTAATATGCAACGTTTTGCATATAAATATTGAATCTGGTGTCCAATTAAAGCTTATTTTGGGTTATGGAGTAACATATATATATATATTATTTATTCATCAATTTTGTTGCTCTCTATTTCCCCTTTTTGAAAAAGCCCTCTGTTGCAAGATACAAGCAGACCAACACAGACTTTTCCACACGTGAAATAGGAGAAACTTTGGTTTAAAGTAAAGAGGTTTCCTTAACTTACATTATTATTTTTCCTTTTAATTTGATACTGGGTAAAATCTAAAATGGAAAACTGTAGTATATTCATATTTTTTACATGAATGGATGCAAAAAAAAGTCACTGATTGATGCATTTGACAACTAATTTCATTAAAAGTATAATCCAGTGGTTAGCACGGTTGCTTAGTGGTTAGCACTTTTGCCTCACAGCAAGAAGAAGTTTGATTCCTGGCCCGGTGGGTCTTTCTGTGTGGAGTTTGCATGTTCTCCCCGTGCTTGCGTGGGTTACCTCCGGGTACTCCGGCTTCTTCCCAAAGTCCAAAAACATGCAGGGTAGGTTAATTGATCTTTCTAAATTCTCCCTAGGTGTGAATGTGAGTGTGATTGGTTGTTTGTCTTGTATATGGCCCTGGATAGACTGGCGACCTGTCCAGGCTGTACCCCTGCCTTTCGCCTACTATGTGTTGGATGGATGGTATAATCCAGTGTATAGTCTTTCACATAAATCTTTATATTTTGACTTCATTTTATTTGTTAATGTTTTTGACTGTGATACTGAACATCTTCAAAATAAAAAGCTTAAAAATCTTGCATCAGTCTTATGAATGTATCTGAGTTAATTTCACTAGTAGTTCTTGGGTTCAGGTTCAGTTTAAATACATATGAAGCTACATTCAAGTGATAAAGTACATTGAAAATTATTTATTTATTTTTTTTTATTTTGATTTTGATTGACAGTTCCTTACATGGCCACAATGCATTTGAAATAAAACAAGATGTGACCAGAGTGCAGAATTTCTACTTTTATCAAGAATTTAAAAAAAAATGTACAGTTTAGGAATTTCCACCAATTAAATATAAATATCTCAAATTTCAATGAAAGCAATGAAAGGAAAGCTGTAGAAGACTGTGGAGAGACCTGCAATATTTTAAGTTTTAGACATTGACACACCACTGACAACTCCTCCACCTGACAACACTGGTCACATGCACTGTGTGTGCACGAGACCAGTGACTTAGATTTCATCAGACTAAACTTTTACTCACATTGTCTCTTTTGTTCTTCATCATTTCACAGTTTTCCCCTCAGTGTGTCAGGATCACAGCTCTCAGCAGCACAGAGCTCCAGGTTGAGCTTCTGGATCCCTGCAGACACATAAATGTGTCCTCATTTTCACCAGGAACACAAAGGAAAATGTCAGAAGTTTCTCATTTAACCAGTGATGTCACAACCAGAATGAGCTGCACCACAGATGAACTTCTCTTTAAGAGAAACCCGAGTGGAGACAGAAATAAGGTGAAAATAAAATGAAATAATAGCGTGTGCAATAAGAAAATAAATAATATCACATATACCTGAACTACGATCTCAGTATAAAGGACAAGTTGGAGAATGTCTGATGTTCCTGAAGGTTAGGAGGCTTTATTAGGCAGCTGTTGGTGGCTTTTTCTCTTTAAAAAGAACCAGTAAGTGGAGGTTTGTGCAGCTGATATCCCAAATAAGCAGAAGCAGGTTGAAGCTCGTCGTGGAGCAGATGGTGGAGGAGGTTCAAGCTACTACATACGTGATTCCGGAGGTTCAAGGTGGAGAAGTATTCCACAATCAAAACTTAGTGGAGCACAAATGGAAAGCTTTCACAAGACCTAACAATTGTACTGACACATCTGGACTCCAGCCTGACAGCTAATAGGACAAACTGTTTGATGAACAACGTCGTACGTGAGGGTCCACTTGGCATCTGCTGCACTTGTGATGGAGATTTAAACCTACCTTAGACAAAAATTTTTGGATCAAGGATGGTGGAACAGTGGATTTTTATTGGCGTGTTGAGACTGCAGGTGGCAGTTTAGTCGGCAGTTAGATGAGACAGATGTTGATGAGTTGAGTTTTAATGTTGCAGATTCAAATGCAACACAAAGTTTTGTCTGCTGTCAGATGTTAACGTGGAATTAAAAATAAAATCCACGTATTGATGAAAATTCCATCTATTACGTGTCTCTATATTTCCATACTTAGAGAATGATGATGAAAGCTCATACAGCAACAAACAGAGACGGGAACTATGAAGGAACTCAGGTGCATGTTTACTTGAGCTGAACGTCCAGTGAAAGAGTTCAGGAAAGGAACACTTCCAGTCCGGGAAAGTCGTGTTGAGCTGGGAGACAGAGAAAGGAGAACAGGAATAAACACAGGATTTTTTTTGCTCTGGAGGACTGGCTCTTTGTCAACTTCAGGTTTCCCCAGTCAGTGGTCAAAGCGGTAAGACGGCGTCCTCCAAAGTCAGGGACAAACAAGAACACATGGCAGAGTGGCACAGCGGAAGCGTGCTCGGCCCATAACCCAGAGATTGATGGATCGAAACCATCCTCTGCTAGTTAAGAACCAGAACAGGAGGCTCCTCGTTCATTACAAATACTTGCAGAAGCCTGTCATGGATAATGTAGTTTTCTTTCTTTGCTGTTGTGATGGAGGTTTTCACTCTGTGAGGTCATAGTGAGGTCATGATGAGTCCACTCAGGTTGGTCCTGACGAAGCAACAAGAGTTTTTACTTGACAGAAAGAGCAGACAGACAGTCCTGTGACCACAACAATCTTCTGACACCAGTGGGGTTTGTGAGGATGGTGAGACTAGAAATCCTCGTTACGCTCCCGTTTCACATCCTGTGTGACTCAAACTGAAGTTCCTTCTGGACTCCACCCAGACAGGTGAAGGACCACATGTGACTAAACACGTCAGCTGTGCTCAAACTCAACATTTACCTGTTAACTGGTCTTTTAACGACCAGTTACCCAAAGTGAGCATCAGGTAACATCAGTTATTATGGGATGTTTCCATGAGCTGTGCTGAGCTGATACAGGTAGTCTGTAGTGACTGAGTGAAGGTGATTGTTGATGATAAGAATTTTTAAATGTAGAAGGAAGCTGATCATTCCAGTTTTCACAGATGAACCATAAACAATTGAACATGGAGAATGAGGGTAACGATCCCTCTACCTCTCACATGCAAAGCGAGCGCTCTACCATTTGAGCTAATTCCCCTAAATTTAAGATGTTTGAAGCAACTTGATGATCTGCATGCAGGTTTCCTGTACTTTGAAAGTCTTTGTCTGTGGTTGGACTTACATATTTGAAAACATAAAAAACAAATAGAAATAAAATACAACCAGTAAAAATGATCCGTTTAATCAGAGTTTGTGATACGAAGTAAGACGACACAAAACACAAGTAGAGACAGGAAACAAGCAAACGGACAAAATGTTCCAGTTGTTAGTTGTCAAAGTGTTTCTAACAATGTCAGAGGACAAAATGCACACAGCAAAACTAAATTCTGTTTTCTCACAGCAGCTTGAAAGTATACAAACTTCCGCGAGTAAATATTAGTGTATTGAGGTAAAACACAAGAACAACTATTTTTCAAGTCAGTATTGGAGTATAAAGGTGGTCCGACCCCATCAGGGCAAAAGTTCACTGCTTCTGATTGGCTGTTTACTTTTCTTTGAACGTAAACATGATTTTCATTTAACAAGCCTGAATTTTACTAAGTCACTTAAAAAAACTTAACAGCTAAAAAAGGAAAAAAAGCTGATCTAATAATTATAATGATTTCTTTTATGTAAATATTTACTTAATCTTCTATATGCACTTCACATCAAGAAAATCTTTACAATCTTAAATTTTACTTTAATATTTGAAATTAAATGTAACTTGCATTTTTTAACAAATGTTTAAATTAATTTTAAATTAATAATGTGACAGCGTAATATCCGATATCTTTGTTCTTCTGAGCTTTATGTACATCATTTTACAGCTTGGTGTCAACCAGAGTGTAATTAATTTTAATTATGTATACATGATAGTTATTTTTGATGATATTGTAAAGGTGTTATGAAAGCTCATAGAATCTGCTACTCTATTAAATGCGATATTTTATGTGACCAGCAGGTGGCAGCAAATCACTATAGAAACACAATGCTGCAGCGCTGCTAATAAAACTACTGTAACCTCTAAACCAAAGGGTTGTCCTACTTTATTTTCTTTTTCGTGATGGTAAATAGGTCATTCTTAAGGGATTTATGATTACAGAAGTTACTTATGTATTTACAATGCATTTATAATCAAAATACAATATAAGTTACTTTAACTAGTTTCAAGTAAGCAGCTGCATTCAGACTCCTGTAATAAAACAAACTTTCTATGTAAATGTAATAAATTTCAACCACACGTGTAGGTCTCATTATTTTGATTGGTTTGAATTGATTGGCTATAAATAAGCATAGTAAATATTTAAACATACTGTACTTTACTGTGAAGACCCCTGCAGGGGGACACCACCATGATCCACTGACCTGCAGTCCCACCCTCCTTTGAAGATGACGTCTTACCCCTTTGACCACTGGGACCAGATCTTCCGACAGTGTCAGGAATCCTACCGTACGGACCGGCCTTAATAGGCGCCGTATCCATGACAGGCTTGTCACCCTCACCTATACATGTTGATGTTTAATTCTTTTGATTTAAGAGTCCTAATCCAGCGTCGTATGAATGAAGCTCAACCTTGCAGGTATCTTTCACACTTGCAACGAGACAAGTTTATTTGTAACACACATGTCATGTACAAGGACATTCAAACTGCTTTTAAATAAAACATACAGCGAGATGGTTTTCTGGTTTTCTTGTGTTAATAACAACAATAACGAATCTTAACTTTGATGCTTGCCATTTAGAACATTTTTCTTTGTGATGTCATCAAATACATCAGATGACTTTAATTAACATTCCAAGGTTACATAATGGAGTTAGTATTTATTACAACATGAATCAGATCTACTATTGATTTAGGTCTTCACAGATGAACCATGAAGAGTTGAACATGGAGAATGAGGGTATCGATCCCTCTACCTCTCACATGCGAAGCGAGCGCTCTACCATTTGAGCTAATTCCCCTCAGTTTCAGAAGTTTGAAGCAACTTGATGCTCTGCATGCAGGTTTCCTGTATTTTGAAAGCCTTTATCTGTGGTTGGATTCACAGATTTGAAAACATACAAAACAAATAGAACTAAAATACAACCAGTAAAACTGATCCGTTTAATCAGAGTTTGTGATACGAAGTAAGACGACACACAACACAAGTAGAGACAGGAAACAAGCAAACAGACAAAATGCTCCAGTTGTTAGTTGTCAAAGTGTTTCTAACAATGTTAGAAACACTGACAATTTTCCTGACTGGGAATTGAACCAGCACTACATATGAGCTCTACATATGAGCTCTACATATGAGCTCTACATCGGAGCTCTACATCGGAGCTCTACATCGGAGCTCTACATCGGAGCTCTACATCGGAGCTCTACATCGGAGCTCTACATCGGAGCTCTACATCTGAGCTCTACATCTGAGCACTACATCTGAGCTACCCAGGTCTTGCAGTAAAGTTTTTATTCTGTCTTTTTTATAGATATCAGGACTTTTGATCAGTGACTTAAACCTCATCCTCCTGAAGCTCCAGTGTTGCAGAACTTCCTGAAGTCAAGAGAGAATTTAAACACACTTTTGAGCTCTTA
The DNA here is from genome assembly GCA_014839995.1 of Xenentodon cancila. NCBI lineage: Eukaryota > Metazoa > Chordata > Actinopteri > Beloniformes > Belonidae > Xenentodon > Xenentodon cancila. The sequence goes on along the minus strand of CM026220.1, from coordinate 18,254,440 downwards.
TGATTTACAGCTGGAAGACAAAACTAAACCACTGGGACCAGATCTTCTGACAGTGTCAGAGATCCTACAACTCTGTCAACTAACTAACCAGTTGAAATTAGATCTTGGGTCATGTCCTCACTCCAGACTGGTTTAAAAGTCTCACCGTCCCCACGATGAGCTGACTGAGTTTATCTTCTCTGTTGACCACGTATCACACATCTAACACGGCTGTCTTATTGGTCGTGTTTTCTCCTCACAGGTTCATCTGCAGAGTTGCCAGCAGCTGAAGGTGAGGAGCAGCAGACACCAGCTGCTGCACTGACTGATGTGTCTGTTTCAGCTGCTGCACTGACTGATGTGTCTGTTTCAGCTGCTGCACTGACTGATCTGTCTGTTTCAGCTGCTGCACTGACTGGTCTGTCTGTTTCAGCTGCTGCACTGACTGATGTGTCTGTTTCAGCTGCTGCACTGACTGGTCTGTCTGTTTCAGCTGCTGCACTGACTGATGTGTCTGTTTCAGCTGCTGCACTGACTGGTCTGTCTGTTTCAGCTGCTGCACTGACTGAGGTGTCTGTTTCAGCTGCTGCACTGACTGGTCTGTCTGTTTCAGCTGCTGCACTGACTGATGTGTCTGTTTCAGCTGCTGCACTGACTGGTCTGTCTGTTTCAGCTGCTGCACTGACTGGTCTGTCTGTTTCAGCTGCTGCACTGACTGATGTGTCTGTTTCAGCTGCTGCACTGACTGGTCTGTCTGTTTCAGCTGCTGCACTGACTGATCTGTCTGTTTCAGCTGCTGCAGCAGGTTAGTTAACAGGACAGTCTCTGTTCATGCTCACTTTTCTTAACTACTTCTAGTAATTTAAAACATGTTTACTGATTTTAATTAAAAATAATATCCAAATGGAATATCAAAATAAATAAATTGGTTTTGTCCCAGATTGAGTGAAAGCTAAACTGTGTTTGGTTGACTGAATAAAACTGTTAAAATTAATAAAATGTGCAGACGGAGACTCTCACACTCAGGTGCAGCAACTGTCAGAACCTGGTTTATTTTCTAGTTTGACAGTGTTTACATGAGAGTCGTAACCTTCTTTCTTTAGGAGCAGTGCCATGGGGTCTGCTTACAAACCAGGTTGGATCAGCAACAGAGATGAACGAGTACAAGTTTACACAAAGTTATGAACATTATACTTAAGCATAAGTGACAAATCTACTTGAAAGCAGAAATATCATGTTTTGTGTACGGGTATGTGTGAGATATGAAAGTGTTTGTATGATGGTGGTGAAGCACATAAACAGAACCGTCTTTTATAAAGACAGTTAGATACCATAGAATATAATTTTCTTTATTCCAGCAAATGTTCATATTCCGGTTTGCAGGTAAGTACAAAATGCACTTTGGCTGCATACAATGCAAAATGTAAAATAATATATTTATGACAAAGGCAATAAAAAATGCCATCAAAATAAAGAAGCTAAAATATTTACAAGATGCATTTCAATTAAAAAATACTAAAAATACACCAGTCAGAGGTATTTGAATGATTTCTGTCCTTGTACTGTATCTGTAGTATCTGGATGTAGATCCATGAGAAACAACCTTGGATCCACATGTATTAATTGTGAGGTGACTTTTTCAACTGTATATTTTATATCTTCCCAAACTCTTCTAATTTTCCTACTTTGCCAAACGCAGTGAAACCATGATCCCATTTCTGCTGTTGCTGTGACAGAATAGATTCCTTGTCTGTTTCTTAATGGTTGCTGTCCAGTGCTGAAACCGATCACACTCCCACACTCATGTTTGACAGCAGCACATCGTTATAGGAGATTCTGCCTCTACACAGCAACGTCCCTCCAGATTAAATCAAGATTAACAAAAGCTCAGAGCAGTGAGGTTTGACACATCCAAAGATATCAAATTCATTAGACATCAAATACAGCTGAAGAGACATTAAAATACACATTTATGCATTTTTCTCAACCTTCAATGTTTGATTAACAGCTGGAATGAATTGTTAGTGTATCAAATACTTGATTGTTGGATGTTTACTGTCAGGAGAGTTTTAATAAGCTTGTGTGCTGAAATAGCTCAGCTGGGAGAGCGTTACACTGATTTTACAGCTTTTAATTAATTTTTCTACAGAATTTGGATTTGAATCCCAGCAACAACATGATCAAATGTTTCAAATATGAATCGGAAACATTTAAAATTACTCATCTTTTACTGCAAAAGTATATTTTTATACTTGATAATACAGTCCTGTGTCATAGGTGTGGTCAGGGCAGGTGTAGCAGGTTAACAACAGCAGGCTCCAAGGTTACTATGGAAACACCAGCTGTGTCACTGCCTCCTGTGAGAGACTTCCACAGCTTTTCTTGGCGGCTGTTCCAGTATGAGCTGCTGCTGTTTCTTAATGGTCGGTGTCCAGTGCTGAAACCGATGACACTCCCGCACTCATGTTTGACAGCAGCACATAAGTGTGAATGTGAGTGTGCACGTTTGTCTGTCTTTCTATGTGACCCTGCGATGGACTGGCGACCTGTCCAGGGTGTACCCCTGCCTTTTCAGTGCAGTTTCTGCAGACTTATATTTAAATGTCTTTTTAGTGGAGTTTGGGTCAAGAAGAAACAAAATACTTGATTTTATATCAAAAGTCGTTGCACTGATTCATTCTGTCTTGTTTGTTTCTGCAGACAACAACGGCGTCAGCAACCCCTCTGTCCAAGGCCAACACCAGCTTCTCTCTGGATTTGTTCAAAAGCTGCGGGATGATGACAAGACTGCAAACCTCTTTTTCTCTCTTTCCAGCATCTCCTCAGCCCTGGAGATGCTGATGCTGGGAGCCAGAGGAAACACGGCTGCACGGATGTCAGAGGTCTACACTATATAAGAGCTGTTTCACAGTGCAGTTGTGGCATACGACCAAACCAACCTGAACATGTCTGATCTTAGAAACTAAGCCCTAAGTTGGGCCTGGATAGTGCTTGGATGGGAGATTGCCTGGGAATTCTGGGTGCTGTTTGTCTTTGCACCCTGCACTCCCTATCTGTTTATAGATACATTTTTCTACATGTCAGCGTGCACAGTAACACACATCAACTCACATCCCATCCCACACGTTTTGCACATGCTTAAAGAACTTTAAGTGGAACAAATAAACTGGATCCTCATCATCATCATCATCCTCAAGAAGATGCATTCAATCAGGATGCGCAACGCTCTACACTTCTACCAACTAACTCAACTCTTTATGCTATTTATTTATTATTATCCCAATATTACATCACCGTGTTTTCATGTTGACACAAGATACAGCAGGACACTCTCCAAAGAACTGTAGATCACCAAGACGCTGGACTAAGTGACAACTGGGATAGAAAAGGAGCTTATTCTCAGTGTGCAGAGATGATGATAGTATCTTGATTACCATTAACCACAGAGGGAATTGAACCTTCAATCTTCTGATCCGAAGTCAGACGCCTTGTCCATTAGGCCATGTGGTCACCACACCAGTGTATTGTTGACCAGTCAGCAAGACACCAGACAAGCAATTAAAACCATGTAAAAAAAAGTCCTGGAGTAACTTTGACTTATTCTTCCTCTCAAACATGACAGGAAGTGCTGCTCAGTTCTTTAAACTTTGCAGGTTTTTCTGTCTTTAAAGTCTTTCTGTCTGACAAAAGACAGTCTTCAGATTTCCAGTATAAATTGTGTAAATGTGGTAAAAACTGGGCTAAACAGAAAATCTAACATAGAAAGTCTAAAACTGGATAAAAAAAGATCAAAAAAGCTCCAAAAACTTAAGAAATTTAGTTAAGGATGCAACTCCAGCTGTGTTCATTCAACTGGTTCTTCAGTTCTTCTACAACTGGACCTTAATGCAACGTCTGATTTCATCTTCTGCTTCAAACTGGTCCATTTTCTTTTTTTTTTTTTTGTTTCTCCCCAACTCAACATTGTTAAATCATTTACACTGAGTAATTAATAATAATAATAATGTGAGGTTCAGGATTAATGAGTCAGGATTCATTGACATGAACTGAAAGTCTGCAGGTTTCCATTTTCCTGGTGGTTGTGGAGGAGAAAACACCAGGATGGAGACGAGGTGATCGAGAGGTGAAGTTGATGGACTGCTGATCTATTGTGTTCTGCAGGCATGTGTTTTTAAGTTTTTAAAGTCTCAACAATGTCTCAGTGATTCTGAAGGATCTTCTAAAGCAGCTCACTCTTGGACATCTATGTCCCACTAGACTTCCTAGTTAAATAACCAACATTTGGATGTATTTTCCACATGTGAATGTACAGAGTTGTGTCTTTGTCGTCACTCCTGACTGGTTCAGAGGTCTCAGTAACGTCCTGGAGGCAGCACCAACTCACCTCAGACTCCTTTGAGGATCTCATCACTTCTGACTCTCCTTCATTTACAACCACAGGAGGGACAAAGTCATCATGGTGCAAGTCTCAAGTAACTCCTCTCAAGTCTAGAGTCGAGTCCCAACTCTCAACTAAGCTGATACTGATGTTGGTGGTGACTGAGTGAAGGTGATTGTTGATGATATGCACGTCCAATCCTGGAAGGACATTCCAGTTCCAGTTTTCACAGAAGCATAAAGAGTTGAACATGGAGAATGAGGGTATCGATCCCTCTACCTCTCACATGCTTAGCGAGCGCAGATGTTTGAAGCAACTTGTCTGAGGTGTCTGAGTCTGAGGTGAGATGGTGCTGCCTCCAGGACGTTACTGACACATTTGAACCAGTCAGGAGTGACGACAAAGACACAACTCTGTATGTTCACATCTGAAAAATACAGATGTAAATTAAACCACAATGTTACTACTTTGTGAGTGGAGGAACTTTGTGGTTTAAATGTGCCACCATTTAGTTTTTGCTTGTTGAGATTTCAGTTGAAATAAATAAAATTTTATTTATATAGCGTCTGTTAAAACACAAGTTGTCTCTAGGATCTTTCCAGGGACACAAAACATGACCCCCGAGCAATCAGCTTCAGCAAACGGCAGGTAAAAACTCCCCTGGTGTAAGAAAAACCTTAAGCCAAATAGTGGCAACAAAAACTCCCCTTTAAGAGGAAATAAACCTGGATCAGGACCTGGATCATCAGGGGGAACCCTCCTGCTAAAGACCAGCTGGGTAAAGAAGGAGTTACAGAGAGAGGAGAGACACAGACACACCGTCAAAGGTACAAAAGACAAGATACATAAGTACAACCATCCATCAGCAGCAGAACTAAGACTTCCATGTATATATGACTGATACCTGGTTAGTTGGTGATCCACAGAGACGAGGACGGCAGGTCAGGATATCTGCAGGTATCCAACAGAGACATCCATACAGACAGGTGGAGGTAAACACCAGGATGGTCAGAGGGTGGGACTGCAGGTCAGTGGATCATGGTGGTGTCCCCCTGCAGCGTAGGTCTACAGCAGCAGTTCTAGGATGAAGCTGTGTTGAAGACCAGCTGCTTCTTAGAAGAACTTCATCAATTACAGGTTTCAGGTTGATTCCTGCAGCATTGGTGGTATAGTGGTCAGCATGGCTGCTTGCCAAGCAGTCGACCTGGGTTCGATTCCCAGCCAATGCAGCGTCCATAACCTCTGAATCCCTCCTTTATTGATGAAAGCTCAGCAGTCTATGAAAATGAGCTCTAGCTCTGAAAAAACATGGTTTAAAAACTCTTTTTTTCAAGATGTGAATCTCATTCCTGATGTAACAAACGTGGAATTAACTTGTTTTCTATTTAAGACCAATTAAAACCAGGTAAAAATCTGTTTGTTTGTTTTTTCTCTCGCTTGTTTGCACATATATTAATGGTTGATACCAAATTGGTAGGCCCCAAAAGATATATATATGCATTTTAATCTGTAATCAAGGTTTTTTTTTTTTTTGTGTGTGTGTGTGTGTGCAGTGTGTGTGCAAATGTGTACCCTTCACCAGCCCTAATGACAATCTAATTATTTATTTTATTGATCCCTAAGTAGGACGAAGAACAAAACAAAACGAGAAAGAAAAAAAAAAGGCAAAAATAAATAAATAAGTAAATAAGTAACTAAATTCTGCCAGGCTAAAGAAAAGAAATGGAAAAAAAGAGAGTGACGAGACAGTGGTGGTGCAGTATGGTGCCTATGTTGTAATGTGTGTAAAAAAAGAAAAAAATAGGGGTAGTAATGTGGTGTTTAAAAGATAAACGTGGACACAAGACAATATCCTGGAGGAACTTCACCACACTACAAGCCACATTCACCCGTTCACACACACGGAATTAAAGAGAATCAAACCAACAACTTTGAGGTTGGCAGATGACAGATCGACCTGAATCACAGCCATGTGTGCATCCAAGAGTGTGTGTGTGTGTGTGTGTGTGTGTGTGTGTGTGTGTGTGTGTGTGTGTTCACATCTGGTGATTGACATCCAAGGTCAAGGCTTCATTGTGTGACCTAAAATGTAAAGAAAGGGACCATTTAGAGTTCGAATAGTAAGTAAACAAGAAAAGAACGTTTCATTTTGGTGATAAAGTTCCTTCAATTCAATGCTGGTTCTAGCAGCCCACGGCTCACTAGTGAAACTAGTTGATGGGTTAAAAGCAGAGGTCCAGTTTCGGTGTGTATCGTACATACGTGGTGTGCACAATGTCCATACTGACGAGAATGGTAATGATAAAAAAAAAAAAATGTTTTGTAGACGTACCATCACTCATATTTTTAAAGCTACCAGAGAAATAAAGCCTTTCTTTTTTTATTTTAGCAGTTTCAAAATTACACTTGTGTTTATAGTTTAAAACAGAAACATGAAAAACTTAGCGACAAACTAAAGACATTCGTTGCAACTATTGCAATAAATAAAACAGTAACAGTATAAACTCTAAGATCAGTGTGTTTTATAGACGAAAGTCCTCACGGTAAAGTACAGTATGTTTTGTTTTTTACTATGCTTATTTATAGCCAATCAAATTAAATCAATCAAAATAATGAGACCTACACGTGTGGTTGAAATTTATTACATTTACATAGAAAGCTTGTTTTATTACAGGAGTCTGAATGCAGCTGCTTACTTGAAACTAGTTAAGGTAACTTATATTGTATTTTGATTATAAATGCACTGTAAATACATAAATACTTTCTGTCATCATAAATTCTATAAGAATGACGTATGTACGATCACGAAAAAGAAAATAAAGTAGGACAACCCTTTGGTTTAGAGGTTACAGTAGTTTTATTTGCTGCGCTGCAGCATTGTGTTTCTATAGTGATTTTCTGCCACCTGCTGGTCACATAAAAAGTTGCATTCAATAGAGTCGAGCTTTCATTACACCTTTTCAATATTCTCAAAAATAATTATCATTTATAAATAATTATATTCAATTACGCTCCGAATGACACCAGGTTTTAAAATTATTTACAGAAAGCTCAGAAGAAGAAAGATATGGCATATTACACTGTCACATTATTAATTTAAACATTTGTTAAAAAATGCAAGTTACAAAATTAAATTTAACTTATAATATTAAAGTAAAATTTAAGATTGTTAAGATTTTCTTGAGCGCATATAGAATATTAAGTAAAGATTTACTATTGTACAACGACGTCAGGGATTTTATATAAAACATATGATATTGTACTTTATATATATTATATATATAACTTTATGACACAACTATTACAATCAAATATCTAAATTTTTACATTAAAAAAATCATTATAATTATTAGATCAGCTTTTTTTCCTTTAATAGCTGTTAAGTTTTTTTAATTGACCTATTAAAATTCACTCCTGTTAAATGAAAAACATGTTTACGTTCAAAGAAAAGTAAACAGCCAATCAGAAGCAGTGAACTTTTGCCCTGATGGGGTTGGACCATCTTTATACTCCAATACTGACCTGAAAAATAGTTGTTCTGGTGTTTTACCTCACTACACTAATATTTACTCGCGGAAGTTTGTATATTTTCAAGCTGCTGTGAGAAAACAGAATTTTGTTTTGCTGTGTGCATTTTGTCCTCTGACATTGTTAGAAACACTTTGACAACTAACAACTGGAACATTTTGTCCATTTGCTTGTTTCCTGTCTCTACTTGCGTTGTGTGTCGTATTACTTCATATCACAAACTCTGATTAAACGGATCAGTTTTACTGGTTGTATTTTAGTTCCATTTGTTTTGTATGTTTTTAAATCTGTAAGTCCAACCACAGACAAAGACTTTCAAAATACAGGAAACCTGCATGCAGAGCATCAAGTTGCTTCAAACATTTGTAAATCAGGGAATTAGCTCAAATGGTAGAGCGCTCGCTCTGCATGTGAGAGGTAGAGGGATCTGTTAGGGTCCTTGAAATCTTCTCAGGATCGGAATGAACCACACAGAGACAGCAATCTTGTTTAAGCCTTCTGCAAAACGGGGGAAAGGCCGACACCGGTGAATGATATACAAATGTAACCGTCACAAATCCCCCTTTCCCCCTTGCAGTGGTTTCTTTTATTCGCGGACGAACAAAGAGGTCACATGACATTTAAATATGCAAATATCGACAGGTGAAGAAACTGACACACTCACCCATTTGGCCCAGACATCTTGTGTATCTTAATCAAAGGTGTTCAGGTCGTTTCCCTTACAAATGACACCACATATAGACATCAGAGAATGACGACTAAAGGCAATCATGTTATAATATATGCATAACTTTGACAGGATCGATACCCACTTTTTTACCCACATTCTCCATGTTCAAGTCTTTATGGGTCATCTGTGAAAACTGGAATGATTAGGTTCCTTCTACATTTGAAAATTCGTATCATCAACAATCACCTTCATTCAGTCACCACAGACTGAATGACCACCATCCTACGATGTCCAGCAAGGTAGGGGGGGTTCACAGACAGGATTCTGCTCATATTTGATCTGATCTGAAAACAGTCATTGGAGTAACTTCAGTAACTCCACCAGATTGAGACACACTTGTGTGTATTTAAATGTGCTGGTCAGTTTTTGGCTGTTGAGACTGTGAAGATGTGGATTTACAGGATTGCGTTTGATGAAGAAGTCATGATGACTTGGCTGAGACTGGAAACTGGAAATGTTTAGGACTTGGACTTGAGTCTAGACTTGCTGGTCTTGAGTTGGGACTCGACTCTAGACTTGAGAGGAGTTACTTGAGACTTGTGACTTGCACCATGATGACTTTGTCCCACCTGTGGTTGTAAATGAAGGAGAGTCAGGAGTGATGAGATCCTCAAAGGAGTCTGAGGTGAGTTGATGCTGCCTCCAGGATGTTATTGAACCATCTGAACCAGTCAGGAGTGACGACAAAGACACAACTCTGTACATTCACATGTGGAAAATACATCCAAATGTTGGTTATTTAACTACGAAGTCTAGTGGGACATAGATGTCCAAGAGTGAGCTGCTTTAGAAGATCCTTCAGAATCACTGAGACATTGTTGAGACTTTAAAAACTTTTTTAGGTGAACAGGATTCAAACCCATACAACAAGAATGAGATTCAAACCCATGCGTGCAGAACACAATGCAGCAGCAGTCCATCACCTTCACCTCTCGGTCACCTCGTCTCCATCCTGGTGGATTCTCTACCACAAGCACAAGGAAAATGGAAACCGACAGCCTTTCCAGTTCATGTCAATGATTCCTGACTCCTCACCTGCTCACCTGCCTGGTAAACTGTGAAGTCATGATGTTGACATGAGGGTGTCTTTGTGGGGGGAGGAGACATCACTCATCTTTAATGTGCTACTTCAAATCTCATATGGTCAACATAAGAACAAATATTTTTACACTGTTTGAACCTCACATTGTTATTATTAATTGCTCAGTCTAAATGATTTAACAATAAGAAAATGTCCCAGTTTGAAATGAAATGAAATCAGACGTTGCATTAAGGTCCAGTTGCAGAAGAACTAAAGAACCAGTTGAATGAACGCAGCTGGAGTTGCATCCTTAACTTAATGTCCTAAGTTTTAAGAGCTTTTTTGGCTTTAAACAAATTTTATCTTTTTTATCCTCTTTTAGACTTTCTATGTTAGAGTTTCTGTTTAGCCCAGCTTTTACCACATTTATACTGAGATTCTGAAGTCTGAAGAGTATCAGACTTTAATGTGAGGGTCCAGGGTTCAAGTCCCTGTTCAGATGTTTTATGCACAGCTGAATGAGTGTAAAAGTCAGAACTTACTTATATATCACATTTATAACAAGGAGTTCACAAAAGTGCTGTTAAATTGGACAGAAACAACATAACTTATTAAATTAAGAACAATCAACATGATGGAATGGATAAAAAAAACATATAAAATTAAAAATTAGAACACTGTTTCTGCGATAAAAACAGTTCAGGTGGATTATTATATTATTTATTTCCATCATATCGCTGCGTTTGGTGCAGTTTATGGTGAAGTAGTTAAGGGCCAAGTCCTGGAAATATGTGTGGGATTTCCTATGCAGGGTGGAGTCCTGCCAGTGACAGTTAATGTTTGTTCATCCTCAAAACTCTGATAAACATGTTGGAGATCAGAGCTTCTGAACCGTGACAGAACCACCATTCAAAACTCAGCAGTTAGTTTGCTGTAGGCTGATTTTCCTTTAAGAACAGGTCTGTTCCCTGCTGCTGAACACTAGTGGTTCTTCATGATTACAGCGACTACTACCAAAGCAGCTGCAGAGTGTAGTTCCGTGGTGTAATGGTTATCACGCTTTGACTCCAGTAGTCTGAGTTCAAATCTCCATGGAACCTGTCAGATCTTTGGCCAACCAAAAAGAAACATCAAGTCTGTATGGACATCTCTGCTGTTTCTGTTCTCCTGACTGCTTCTGTCAATATCTGTCTTCATGTTTATGTAAATCCACATGGTTGATGAAGTATACTAAATTCATTGAACAAGTGTGAACAACCACAATGTAAACTGGTGAATCAGTTTTACCACAGTTGAAAGTAGAGCTGTGCTGCAGGTTTTCAATAAGTTATGGGAAAGCAGCAGAGTCAGAGGATACTGATGTGAACAGTTATATGTTAAGTGTCTCCAACAGTATGTACCTACACTGGTGTGAACGGTCCATTTGGTATGGTACTGGTATGTACTGCCTCCTGGCAGAGAATTCTGGCATCTATGTGGGGTTGGTGGATAACGTGTTTGGTAAGCATAAACCTTTGATCATTTCAGTCCTTTATGCTCTTATAGCGTCTGCAGCTGTTCTAGGACTACGTGGGTGTTGCATCATGCTATGTCTGCGAGGGCTCATGATGCGTACCATTGAGCAGGGAGTATGTTATCATATGCTTATGAAGGATAATAAGTTGTTTATGGTAGATGGTTGGGGATGCTGACGAGGACCTTGAAGATGACACGTATGGAGAATATTTAACTGTATTTGAATAAAGCTTCTTGTGCTATGTTACTTTGTCTTATTTAGTGTGCTTAATGAGAAATTGATTAATGTAAAGGGGGGAATTGTAAGGGGATATATATATATATATATATATATATATATATATATATATATATATATATATATATATATATATATATATATATATATATATATATATATATATATATATGGAACGCCATAACCAAGTAGCGGGCATACTCTACAGAAACATCTGTGTGGAGTATGGGCTGGAAACCCCAAGGTCAAAATGGGATACACCTCCCAAGGTGGTGGAAAATGACTGAGCAAAGCTCCTGTGGGACTTCCAGATACAGACAGACAGGATGGTGATGGCAAACCAACCAGACATCGTGGTGGTAGACAAAGGGCAGAGAAAAGCCGTGGTGGTGGATGTGGCAATACCAAGTGATGGTAACATCAGGCGAAAGGAGTTGCTGCAGCAGATCCCCGGAACAACCTCAGACATCTCAGTCCAGAAAAGTGCAGTGTTAGGAACAGCAAAGATACTGCGCAGAACCCTCAAGCTCCCTGGCCTCTGGTAGAGGACCCGAGCTTAGAAGGGATACCACCCACGGGGGGTGAGGACCGAGTTGTTATATATATATATATATATATATATATATATATATATATATATATATATATATATATATATATATATATATATATTTGTTATTATTGTGTATTATTGTGTACACAGTACTCTAGTACTCTTCACTCTGTCTCTGCTGTTTGATTACTTACCTTGGAAATCGGTAAATCCCCGGCCTCCATCAGGTACACCTTCTACAGAGGCACCATCGAGAGCATTCTGACCGGCTGCATCACCGTGTGGTACAGAGCCTGCATCGCACATAGTGAGAACGCTGAGAAGTTTGTTTGTGTCTCTCTCCTCACTTCAGGACATTTACAGCAGCCGTCTGACTCGCAAAGCCCTCAAAATTGTGAGAGACCCCACCCACCCGTCACACAGCCTCTTCAGTGCTGCCACAGGTAGGAGGCTGCGGACCCTCTGGGCCAGAACCAGCCAACTGAAGGACAGCTTCATCCACAAGGCCGCCAGGAAGCTGAACACTCCCCCAGCTCAGTAATTTTATTGCCCTTGGTTCTTAAACCCAGCGTCATGTTATTACTTGTTTCTTTTAGATTTTAGATTTGCACTTTGTTTAGAGTAATTTACATATTGTGCAGCACCGAGGGTTTGAGAGGTACTAACAAATTTTGGAGATGTTTTGGAGAAGTAGTCATAAGTCAAGCCGCTGTTGCCGATAAGCAGTAATGAGGGAACCAGTCTTGGTGGGAAAGAATAAAACCCTGATAGTGTACAAGGACGTACAAGTGAATAAGAACTGTGTGTAAGAAAATCAAGGTGGACTCACTTTGCTGACTGTGTTCAACTGCATGACTCTCAATTGTACAGCTTAATAATCTATATTAAATGGAGTTATCCTGCACTGTAGTTTTTTAACAGACATCATTTCTACAACAACAACTATTTCCATCCTATGATGACACTCCAACATGTATCATCTACGGACCAACGGAAGACATTTGAACTTTGGAAGTGTCTAAAAGTATATAAAAGCAACTGTTGTACAGGGGTCTTTGTTCAGTCACTGCAACAGTGTCATGAGACACAATCTACTGTCAACAGGAGGAGACCTCATGTCCTGTTTCTAACATTTATTTGTATTTAAAAACATTCCAGGCAGGTTCCATGGAAGCTGACACCAGGAAGAGTTCCCCTTTTGCATCTATCGACAGTAGTTGGCATTAATATTGATGGTTGATTTGTACGGACGAGATGGCAGCAACCAGACTGAGATTTATTTAAATGTCTTAAAGACAAACCAACACTCATGTGACCACATCATAAACAGTTTAATATTGTTCAGTTATCCAAAAAACCACCTCACTGAGCTGCAGTCTGCACTCCAGATGCTGAAACAGCTTTGGACAGAGGAAAACATTTGCTTATATTTGGTATTTTACAGAAATATAGATTTGGAAGAAGTTGTATTCAGTGGACGAAGCACAAAAATAAAAAAAAAAAACGTCCTTTTCCAAGACAGTTTTCTTGACTCACTGAATCATTAAGTGAGAAAATAAGAAGTGAAAACAAGGTTACAGATGATGTCAGGAGGTTCTGTCCAGTTCTTCTCAGTCTAGGAACCATATAAGCACATTACTGTTGTTGATTTCTGCTTCTACTGACAAATGGACATAAACATCATCACAGTTCAGTTTAACACCAACAAGGCCGACCCCGTGACCCTGAACTTAAAGAAGCAGTTGTAGATAACGGATGGATCATTTGATTCATCTGGGTGAGAGTTCACACATAAACAAACACTCGACCACAACCGAAAACTGACAGTCCAGTAGTGGTGTCATGGTTGGAACAGGAAGTGGTGTGAATACAGACCAGGATGAACCCAGGCTGCTCACCAGACCTGTGCTCGGATCTGTCAGCAGCTGGAACGTCATCTGGGCTGATTGCAGCTCAGTGGTTCCTCTCTGATGTCACCGTTTGTCACATGTGCAGCAAACTAACTGCAGCTGACACCAACTGAATGATCTCAGCTGAACTGAGCTGCAGAGAAACAACATGCTGGTGTTCACTGGGAAGCTTTGACGGGAAAAAGACAGAAAAACAACATGTGGATCCTGGAATAACGGCAGCTTCCATTGTTAAAGGACCTGAAGAGGAAGAAGTTTCCAAGGAATCATTCAGAACCGTTTGACAAATGTTTGATTGATGTGTTCTGATGAAAACAGAGACAGACATGTAGAGACTGAACTATCTGTCCAACAGAGACAGTTTCTCTGACAGGAGGAGACTCATGATACTAAACTGAACACAGAGACGCTGAAGAACCAAACCTGGACCAGAACCTGAACCCAGGATAAAGAGGTTCAGTGAATGTGGTTTTGAAGGTGTGGAGGTGGATCAGTCTGTCAGAGGAGATGCTGTAGAAGGACAGAATTCCAGCAGGAACGTCCACATACACGGCTACTCTGTCAGAAACTGAGGAAGAGGAGGAGGAAGATGTTCTTCTGTTATTGTGCCAGACAGAGTACCGACCATCACCAGAACAGTCCAGACTCCAGGAATGATCGTTACGTCCAAACACACAGTCACCAGACTTTCCTTTCCTTCTGATTCTTCTGTAACTCACTGATATACAAACATATCTGGTCCTCTGGACCTCCCAGTAACAGCGACCAGTCAGAACTTCTCTACAAAGCAGCTGATGACAGACATCAAACCTGTCTGGATGATCAGGATACGACTGATCCTCCTCCCAAACAGACGTAATCTTCCTGTTGTTGTCAGACAGTTTGATGTAGTTGTTGACTGTGTTTGTGTCGATGGAGAGTTGACAGGAATCTGATGGAGAGAACAAACACCACCCAGCTGCAGTTATTATTGATCTGTCATTGATCATCGATGGACTCACGGATTAGTGATGTGACAGTGTGAAGCAGTTCCACCTCTGACTCTGACCATCCCAGTGTTTACTTCCACCTGTCTGTATGGATGTCTGTTGGATACTTGCTGACATCCCGACCTCATCCCCTTGGATCACCGTCTATCCATATATCACCCATTTACACAGAAGTCTAATTGGACTACTGATGATAGTTACTATTGTATCCTGTCTTGTACCTTTGACTGTGTCTCTATGTCTCTATTCTTTCTTATTTCTTGCTCTACCCGGCTGGCCTTCGGCAGGAGGGTCCCCCCTCATGAGCCAGGTCCTGCTCAAGGTTTCTTCCCTCTTAAAGGGGAGTTTTTCCTTGCCACTGTTTGGCTTAAGGTTTTTCTTCCTCTAGGGAAGTTTTTACCTGCCGCTGTCTATGTAATAATTGCTCGGGGGTCATGTTCTGGGTTTCTGGAAAGCGCCTAGAGACAACTTATGTTGTAATAGACACTATATAAATAAAATTGAATTGAATTGAATTGAATTGAATTGAATTGAATTGAATTGAATTGAATTGAATTGAATTGAATTGAAGTGAATTGAATTGAATTGAATTGAATTGAATTGAATTGAATTGAATTGAATTGAATTGAATTGAATTGAATCGAATTGAATGTGTAAATGAATTGAATGGTTGAATGTGTGAATGAAATCAAAACACACTTACACTTCCTCAGACCTGGTGTCAACCATTGTGGTCCAGCAGGCTCCACCCTGAAAGGAGGAGGGGGGTCAGACCAGCACAGTCTCTCTCAGCAAACATGGACATTTCATGGCTCTCACACACACATTGTTCTACACTGATGAAGGAACCGTCCCACACTCGGACCCATGCATCTCTAAAGTCCTGTCCTGTGGTCGTCACGTTCCAGCACAGTTTGAAGCGGTTCTTTTCATTTGGTTTCATCTGTGTTGAACCAGGAGGAGGAGGAGACCACGTCATGGATGAATGAAGGTGCAGCTGCTGTGTCCATACCTGAGAGTGTCCAGTCTCCAGCGTGGATCCTCCAGTCCAGCAGACAGAAGCTTCACTGCTGACTCTCCTGGATGGTTGTAGCTCAGGTCCAGCTCTCTCAGATGGGAGGGGTTGGAGCTCAGAGCTGAGACCAGAGAAGCACAGCCGTCCGACGTGAGCAGACAGCCTGACAGCCTGCAGACACACAACACAACACACATGCAGATACTCTGAGAGAACTGCTCTGAAACTGAAGCTGACTCTGTCCTCGTGTTCACCTGATGGTGGCGCTGAAGGAACAGTCAGAGGATCAGCAGAAACACTGGAATTCACCCCAATCAGACAAATGTTGTTGGGACGTTTCAGTCTGAACTAAACTGGTGGATGAACATCAACATACAGAGAGTCCCACTGCTGCTGAGGACGACAGCATCAAGACATGGAGAGAGACGTGTGGAGAACATCATGTGACCTGGACATGTGACATCACACTCCATGGTTGACGTGTCAGTCCTCAACACTTTAGTTAGTTTTATAGTCAGATAAGTCAGCTGTGGTTAAAGGTCACATTAATGAGGTTCATTTCAGGGAAATAAACATTTTACTTTGGGACTATTTTCTCAACCAAACAGCGTTCGTGTTTCCAGGGACGTCGTTTGGTCTGAAATGTTCATGAAAATCTTTTCCATGTTTTGGTTCTAGTGGTGATGCTGAACGCTCCATCGATGCTTCATCATCAACTTCATTCTGGACCATCTTCCAGAGAAAGTCCACATTCATCCAGATCCTGGTTTTGTCTTCTACCTGTCACTCAGCTGCACCACAGCAGTCCACCGAGACCTCATGGATGATGTCACATCATCGCTGCTGGTTTCAACTCCACATAACAAACATGGAATCAATCAATTGTTCTCATGATGAGGATTTCTGTAACTTGTATTAACTCTGAATAAAAGTTCAGCTCGTTCACTGACTTGTTACCATTCAATCATCAGAAATGGATCAATGACAGAATCTGAATCAGTTCAGAACCTTGTTGACGTCCAGACAGACTGAGTCCAGGTTAGAAGAAGAGACACTTCTGCTGCTGAGGTTGGTCACCATTGGACACTTATTTGTGCTCCAGTTGGATCATTTTAGGGAAACTAATTCAATATTAAATAGGAAACATTTCAAAGTCTGACATGAAAGTCTTATTTGAGAACTTTTATTGATAAAGAAAAGATCAGATTAGAAAGGAGTGTTTAGAGACGTTCACATGTGGACAAACTTGTTGATGCTCCTCAGTTAAAGAAAAAAAAAAAACACCAACGATCACTGAAATAACTTGAAACTGACTAAAGTACAAATAGAAATGTATTTAAACTTGGTGGAGCCCTTCTCCTCATCATCACCAACACAGTTGTGACGACTGTCTGCAGGCTTCAACCCGATCTGAACCCAGTTACAATTATTACTATTCTCTCTCCAACAATCCTTCAACATAAACCACAGTTATAACGGTCAGCAGTTCAACACTTGAGGGATTCTGACCTGAGAGACTTCAGTTTACAGTGTGGACTCTCCAGTCCAGGACACAGCTTCTTCAGCCCTGAATCCTGCAGGTGGTTGTTACTCAGGTCCAGTTCTGTCAGACTGGAGGACTGAGAGCTGAGAACTGAGGACAGACCTGCACAGACCTCCTCTGAGAGGTTACAGCCACTCAACCTGCAGAGGAGAGAAAAGGGAAATATTTATGTCATTTAAACTTTGATTTTTTCATTCAACAAATAAATAAATCATATGATTTAAATGATTACTGATTAATTCAACTATTGATCATTAAGTGTCGCTGCACTACAGTCTTGATCAAAGTGATCGCTGCATTCGTCTTCATGTAAAGTTTCCTGAGATGAATTATTGTTGAGAACTGGTCCTACATGAACCTGAACTCAGCTGAACAGTGAACTGAACTGATTTTCTCCATGAACACAACATTTGATTGTAATTAAAACAGATGTGTCTGTGTTTGTCCTCACAGAACTTTCTTGGAGGCTTTGACCACTGGCAGCAGCCTCAGGAGAACCTCCTCTGAAGCAGAGTATTTCTTCAGGTCGAACACTTCCAGACCTTCTTCTGATGACAGTAAGATGAAGACCAGAGCTGACCACTGAGCAGGAGACAGTTCATCAGTGGAGAGACGTCCTGACCTCAGGGACTGTTGGACCTCCTCCGCCAGAGAACCTTCATTCACTTCATTCAGACAGTGGAACAGATTGATGCTTTTCTCTGCAGACAGATCTTCACTGACCTTCTTCTTGATGTATCCAACTGTTTCCTGATTGTTCTGTGACCTTCCTTGTTTTGGTTTCAACAGACCTCGTAGGAGAGTCTGGTTGGTCTCCAGCGAAAGACCAAGGAGGAAGCGGAGGAACAAGTCCAGGTGTCCGTTTGGACTCTGTAAGGCCTTGTCCACAGCACTCTGATAGAGGAGAGTCTCTTCTCTTTTTTTAATCCTTCTGAAGATGTTATTTTGTTGCTGCAGCAGGTTAACTCCAGAGTTGATGAAGGTCCGATAGACATGAAGAGCAGCCAGGAACTCCTGGACACTCAGATGGATGAAGCAGAACATCTTGTGCTGGTACAGGTGTTTCTCCTCTATAAAGATCTGTGTGAAGACTCCTGAGTACACTGAAGCTTCTCTGATATTGATGCCACACTCTCTCAGGTCTGACTCATAGAAGATCAGGTTTCCTTTCTGCAGCTGCTCAAAAGCCAGTTTTCCCAGGGACTCCATCATCTTTCTGCTCTTTGGACTCCAGTTTGGATCTGTCTCAGCTCCTCTGTCATACTTGACCTTCTTCAGTTTGGTCTGGACCACCAGGAAGTGGATGTACATCTCAGTCAGGGTCTTGGGCAGAACTCCTCCCTCTCTGGTTTCCAGGACTGTCTCCAGAACTGTAGCAGTGATCCAGCAGAAGACTGGGATGTGGCACATGATGTGGAGGCTTCGGGATGTCTTGATGTGGGAGATGATCCTGCTGGTCTGCTCCTCATCTCTGAACCTCTTCCTGAAGTACTCCTCCTTCTGTGGGTTGGTGAACCCTCTGACTTCTGTCACCATGGAAACACAGTCAGGAGGGATCTGATTGGATGCTGCAGGTCGTGTGGTGATCCAGAGACGAGCAGAAGGAAGCAGGTTCCCCCTGATGAGGTTTGTCAGCAGCACGTCCACTGAGGTGGACTCTGTAACATCAGTCAAGATCTCATTGTTGTGGAAGTCCAGAGGAAGTCGACACTCATCCAGACCGTCAAAGATGAACACAACCTGGAAGTCTTCAAAGCTGCAGATTTCTTTTGTTTCAGTGAAGAAGTGATGAACAAGTTCCACCAAGCTGAACTTTCTCTCTTTCAGCACATTCAGCTCTCTGAAGGTGAATGGAAACATGAACCGGATGTCCTGGTTGGCTCTGCCTTCAGCCCAGTCCAGAGTGAACTTCTGTGTTAAGACGGTTTTCCCGATGCCGGCCACTCCCTTCGTCATCACGGTTCTGATTGGTTCATCTCTTCCAGGTGGGAGTTTCAGGACGTCTTCCTGTCTGATTGTTGTTTCTGCTCTGTCTGGTCTCCTGGATGCTGCTTCAATCTGTCTGACTTCATGTTCATGGTTGACCTCTCCAGTTCTTCCCTCTGTGATGTAGAGCTCTGTGTAGATCTGCTGCAGAAGGGTTGGGTTTCCTGCTTTAACAACCCCCTCAAACACACACTGGTACTTCTCCTTCAGCTTAGACTTCAGTCGCTTTTGACAAGCTGCAGCAGAAACACATGAAAAAATAAACAATTAGTGTTTTATAAAGTTCACACAACAACTTAATTCTCCTAAAGTGCAGGATTGAACCGACACTGATCAACTAGAACTTTACGATGAGCTGTCCAATACTGACTAGAATCACTTTAACCACCAAAACACCTCTGAACATTCAGGACGTGGACGTGACAAGAACATCTTGGGGTCCTGGAGTTTCTAAGACCAGGATGTTGGCAGTAGAGCCTAGATGGGGTGTGGGTTTGTGGGTGGTTGTGTTCTTGTTGTTGTTGTGAGTCTCTGTGAAGTTGAATTTCCAGGTTTAGGATTTGAAAACACCGGAAGATGATCTTATCAATAATCTGTAGAACCATCAGGACAATCTGGAGTTCACCAGGATTCCTGGAAGAGGAAAACCAGGACTAAAATCTTCCAGTTATTAGGTGGTGTTGGTGGGTTAAACAAGTTTATTGAGGTCCACTGCCGTCCCGTACAGGGAGGATGCTCCTGTAGGGGGTGCTGGTTCCTCACTTCATCTATCAGTGGTTTTAATGTTGTGGCTAATCTGTAAATGTTGTTCATCTCCAGAGACTTTCTGGGTCATTTACCCAGCAGATTAAATGTTCAGAGAAATCCTCTTACTGCTCTGCAGACGCTCAGCCAGCTCCTCCTGCTTCATTCTCCTCAGGAAGTTCACTGTGATCTTCACAAATGCCTCTCTGCTCCTCCTCTGTTCTTCATCCTCATCCTCCAACAGATTCTCCAGGGATTCTGGGTAATCTGGACTCAGAACCCTCTGGATCTTCTTCAGCTCGTTCTTCACAAACATGACAATGTTGTCCTCCAGCAGCTGGAACAGAAGACCACATGAATGACACAATCAGACTGAAACCATGGAGACAAACATCAGATCCATGTTGGACAGACTGACAGTCCACTGGTCTACAAAGAGCAGCTGGAGATGAACACCAACAGAACAGATGGAGAAGCAGTTGTTGTTCATGTACAGACCAGAAATATGGAGTCCAGCTGTGTTTGATGCTGTTGGACAGACGGACCAATGGGAGGCTCTGAGCTCTGCTGGTCCACTCTGTGGAGGAATCATGAAGAATTAGCTCACATCATGTCTGTCCACACAGAGACAAACACAAGGTGAAGGTCCAAGAAGACATGTTTGGATGAGGACAGTCAATCAGAGGACTGGCTGTGGTGGTGAAGGTTTCCTGGTCCTGCTGGTCCCACTGAGAACGTACATGTGACCTCAATGAGAGCTCTGCTGATTCACAGATTTACAAGATCCAATTCTGCTCCAAGAAAAGTTACAACAACATCTAGAACATGGACAACTGATGGAGACATAAACCAGCTGATTAACTCTGGAGCATCATCAGGATCAGTCCTCTGGAAGGTAAGACCTCCAGATAAAGATAGGGAGATGAAGGAGATGAAGATCTAAGAGGAGGAAGCTCAGATCACCATTAGGTGATGGAGGACCACCGGGTCCTGGACTACATGGATCTACTCAAGAAGAAACATGTGGACATTCCCTAACATGAGGACTGATTTAAATACATTTAATGCATTTAAATACATCTCACCTCTCTGAAGAAGACAGTTGGTCTCCTTTAAAGTCAATAAACCGTTTCTTTGACCTGGATTCATGTTCAAGAGAGTCTCTTTTCTGATGGACCCTGATGAAAGAATAAAGAGTTCAAAGTTCACATTTTCTGTTTATATGAATAATAAATATTCCAAAATAAAAATATTTAGTCTATTTAAAAAGTACTGAACATAAATCATTGGCAGAGTTTAGATACACTCACCTCTTTACAGCAGAACGTTGGTCTGCTTTAAAGGTAATAATCTGGTCCTTTGATGAGTCGCTCTTCAAGGACACACAGCTGGGTCCAGGTCCAGGTCCAGGTCCAGGTCCAGGTCCAGGTCCAGGTCCAGGTCCAGGTCCAGGTCCAGGTCCAGGTCCAGGTTCATTCCTGTAATAATGACGTTTGCTGGTGTGAGTTTTCAGCTCTGACATGCAGAAGAGTCGTGGACAGTTGGAGATGCTCGTCTCACCTCTGAGCTTTGCTCCGACTCTCATGTTCCCCACACAGAGGGGTTTTAGAGGGACGGACTCCGTCCTCTCTGTCCTCACACTGGTCCATTCTGCTGAATTCACGTGCACATCAGCTCACACACACACCTTCATCTGCAGAGGAAACACACATCACTGGTGTTGTACAAAGACCAGCTGCTCCTGCACTGGTTTGCTCCTCTCTGTTGTTTTTATATCAGTGTCACTTGAATGCAGTCAGGAAACAGTGGGAGGTTGAGGAAGTCTCTTCTACAGTCAGATCTGCTGATCCTACCTGCTTTGAAGCTTCACTCAGGGCCTTTTCTGGTTTTCTGTTCAAAGATTAAAAACATACAATTCTGTGAACAACAGAGTTTTTACTGCAGAAACACAAAGTTGAAAATCTTGAACAAGCTGAAGGAGACTCGGCCTCTACGTCAGTCTGGTTACTGTAAATGTGAAGAAGCTCAAAGGTCAAACTGTCCTGCAGAGACACATTTTCTTCCTTTTAAAGCCTCATCACACAACAGTTACACAAGCAGCAAAGAACCACTTCTTCCAGGAACCACACTTTATTTTGAAAGGCTCCACAGGAAACAGCAGTCTGACTTTAATGCTGGAGACGACAGCTTCACTTCAGGAAATAAAAAACCTCAAAGTTTGTTTGATGAAGAAAACTGATCATCAACTGTTCAGCACAGCGTTTTTGATCAATAATAAAACCAATACAAATACTGTAATCTACCAATCATGTAGATTTGTCTTCCGGCACAAGATTGATCAAAGTCTGCAGGTAAATCAGAAGTGAGCAGAAGTTTCTACCTTCACGTGTTTGAGTCAAAAGACAAAGTTGAAGAGTGAAATAAAGTTTGAAGCAACGATCCGGTTAACAGCAGCGGTTCTTCGTCCTCGGGTCTCACCTCACCGGCAGCTAAAACCCTGTTATGTCAGATATGTTATGTTCAATTTACTTTCAGCTGCGTCGTGAAGTGGAAACTGTCAGCAGCAAATGCAAAACAAGCTTTGGACCGTCATCCTTTTCAAGGAGAGGAATAGGGTCGGCTCTTCAGCACGGATGAGGGTGCACATGCACATGTACACTCCACCCACCACAGACTGGAACATTCTGTCCGTTGCTTGTTTCCTGTCTCTACTTGTGTTGGGTGTCGTCTTACTTCGTATCACGAACTCTGATTAATCGGATCATTTTTACTGGTTGTATTTTAGTTCTATTTGTTTTGTATGTTTTCAAATCTGTGAGTCCAACCACAGACAAAGAATTTCAAAGTACAGGAAACCTGCATGCAGAGCATCAACACTCAGCTTCCTGTCTCTCCTCTCACTTCCTCACTCTCATTCTTTCTCAATCTTTCTCCGTCTCTCTCTCTCTTTCCTGCCCAGCTCTGCTCAGCTAAAACAGTCGGAGCTTCTCAGATTTGTCTCAGCTGCCATGAACAAATATACTGAACACTTAAAATCTGCAGTATGTGTAAGCATCCACAACCTCAGCAATCCAGACTTTTATTACATTTATCAAACTTCCACAGCCAGCTGAATCTGTGGGTGTCAGCAGTGAAAAGAACAAGATGAAGTCCCGTGTCCTGGATGACGCTGCCGTTCTGGTAGCTGCAGTAGTGAACAGTACTGACACTTGTGTCCTTTTTCTTTTGTTTTTGGCTGTTTTCCTGCAGAAAAGAGCTCAGAGAAAATATACAGCAGAACAGTGGGGCCGGTTCTTCAAATGATTAAAGACTGAGTTATAAAACAAAGCCAGCAAAGGAGGGAGCCTGAAAAACAACAAGAAAAAAGAAGTATCAGTTTGAGGGTTAAAAAATGATCAGACAGCAACCAGCGGTGGGCGTCGACTAAGTCCACTTTACATTAAACTTGAATATTAGTGATTGTAAAAGTCACATCTGGAGCTGCACACCAAATGTTTTCTCCACAAACCCAAATGTTTTCTCAACAAACCCAATCTCAAGACATAAAGGATTTAAATAATAATAATAATACAAGATCTGTTAAAGACATGCGCTGATATGCAGAAATAATAGTGAGATAATGTCACATTTTAGTTGAAAAACAGAAGAGGGTTCTGCTTAGGTTTCTTTGTGGTTCATCCCAGCAGCGTCTCTGGGGAACCACGTGGTACCACAGACAGGTATGGAGAGAGGAGGAGAACCAGTGGAGATGAAGAGTGCAGCAAAGAGACGGGACACCATCAGAGCTAGACAGGTGAAGAAGAGGAGGCTACCAGAGGAGACACAGATTGACCTCATCTGTCAATTTACCAAAACAAGTCTAAAATAAAAGCAGAGTGAACTTTGAGCAGTGAGCTGAAATCCCTTCAAGAGCCTGTCACAAGACGTTCTGGTGGTCCAGTGGTCAGGATTTGGTGTTTTCACCACCACGGTCCGGGTTAAATTCCTGGTCCTGTGACAGACGTCTAACTTCACTGATCCAGAAAACCAAACTCAAATCAAACTGACTTCATTGAGGACTGGTTTGGAGGGCAGATTTTGTGAGTTTGAGATGAACATTGAGCATTGCTGCATATCACTATCTAATATTATAAACCCTACTTGACTGCGGAGGTGGTCTGTTTATAAATCAGTCGCCAGCACAGTTAATGTTTATGACAATTTAAAAGGGGAATTAATGGTTCATTAACCGCAGAATCACATTTTAGGAGAAAATACTACAATTTGTTGAAAAAAATACATTTAAAAACCAAGAGCCATAATTGAATTTTATGTATTTATTTTTAATCCAGTTGAGCTTTAAATTACATTTAAAGTTTTAGAATCGAGAACATTTAATCTTCCTTGGTTGTAGGAGTTGTTTTGGATATTTTGTTTAGAAAATGACATTTGTTTTTCCATATAAAATTAATTTAAATTAACTTAAATAGAGTCAGCTTCTGTACAAGCTCCACCCCATCCTCTGTCCAGCCTGAATATATTAAAATTGGTTTAATATCTCTGCTATACCCACATGTGAGGTTGAGACTAGATTAAAAAGGAAGCTTGGGTGATCTACTCTGACCTGGGTTGGTGATCCCACTGTGAGCTGAAAATCTCATGTCTCAGTTAAACACTAACTTTCAGATTTGTAGAGGCACAAATCATACAACTAGGTTGTGTTATGTGAGAGCTTTTCATCTGGTCGTCACAAACGTATGCAGACAAGCACAGAAAAAAAAAAACACAGTCAGTCCCTGGGAAAGAGGCATTATTATTGGTGTAGCCAGGATAAATAATAGAATTAATTATTCTATACAAATACTTAAAACGCGTTAAAATGGTTAATTGGATGAGAGCATAATTGGATGAATAGGTTAAGAAGAGTATATTGGTTTATTCCTGATTTGTTGTGGTTCATTTGTTTTATGATTGAAGTGTTTACATTGTGTTAAAAGTGTTATATATGTATGTACAGTTTATTGACATTGTGCTATGTGGGGGATGAGTATTGTTCGTTGGAGGAGGGAGGCGCGCACGCGCGCGAGGGAGAGAGAAGTTACGGTTTTGGCTGGCGTAGGAGTAACGGCTGGATTTACGTCCGGTAGTCTGCGTAATTGAATAGTTTTGTGCTGTTGCTCATCAAAGAGATGATCCAAGATTTAAGCGAATGCTAAAGCTTAAATTAAATAATAACAAGTTTCTGCCCGAGACTGGTTAATGTTATTTATATTACTTTAGCATCGTAATAGCTGATGCTAACGGGTCGACTGTAAGCTACGGTCCATTAAGTCAGTGAGAACTGGGAGCTTAGAGGAGACCGTTCCCGGACTGGAGAACGACCGAGAGGACCCAGATAGCACTCTGAGCCATCCAGGAAGCTCAGAGGACCTCTGGCGACGTGGGAGGCGAGGACGAGGAGTTCGTGGCCGGGTGCAGGCCACGCGCTTGGCTTAACGTTGGAGCTGTGAGACGGAGCCGCCATTCTCGGACAGGAGGACAGCGCTGAGACGAGAAAATTAAGGGGATTTTAACTCAAAGAGCACAAGGTACCTTGTTGATATTTTTATTTGCTGTTCCAGCGAAGCGGCTGTGGATTTTGGTCTCTACGATCACAAGCAACAATCCAGGCCTGCAACGTAGGGTTGCTAAGGTTCTGCCGGCTTTAGTTTAGTTAAGAACTTATTTTTCTAATATATATTGAGAATAAGCATTTTGACTGCACTGTCAGTGTATGATTTTGTTTTATATAGTTTGTAATAAGAGTCTGTACTTTATTTTATGTTCCAATAATCAATCTTTTATTATTTCTTTATTTTATGTTTATCCTTCATTAAAGGAGGGTTAAGTTTCATGTTATCACTTGTGTTGGGAATTCATTGAATATTTAATCTGTATATTTGGTATAGTCTCTACGACCCAAAACATTATTACTTAACCTTTAAGTAAACCTAAGAGAAGAAAATAAGAACCCAGAGCCCTCTCATTTATTATATGAGTGCAGAAGGGCTGCAATTGACCTAATCAAAGTATAGACCACAACCTTATTGGAAAAGCTGTGGTTGGGCTTTAAGAGAGCCGTGTATAAGTGAAGGCTTATTTTGAAAGTATTCCCGGAAGTGAGTGGCGGGAGCTTGACACGGACTCGGGGTCCTACATTTTTGACTCTGTTGCGGCCTCCATCTAGATCCTACAATATTGACTCTGATCTGAGTTCTGTCTAGAACCTACGTTCTTGTCTCGGTTCTGGTTTCTGTCTAAAACCTACTTTTTTGAATTGGTTCCCGGCTCTGCCTAGAATCTATGGTTTTGCACTGGTTCTGGGTTCTATCTAGAACCTACATTCTTGTCTCTGTTCCGGGTTCTATCTAGAACCTATGGTTTTGCACTGGTTCTGGGTTCTAGATAGAACCTATTTTGTTTGTCTCTGTACCGGGTTCTATCTAGAACCTTTGTGTTTGTCTCTGTTCCGGGTTCTAGCTAGAACCAATATTTTTGTATTGGTTCCTAGTTCTGGGTTCTATCGAGAAATCACGTTTTGTCTCTGTTCTGGGTTCTATCTAGAACCTATCTTTTTGCATTGGTTCCATGTTCTATCTATAACCTACTTTTTGTCTCTGTTCCAGGTTCTATCTAGAACCTACTTATTGTCTCTGTTCTTGGTTCTATCTAGAACTTACATTTTTGTCTCCGTCCTGGGTTCTATCTAGAACCTACACTTTTGTCTCCCTTTCGGGTTCTATTTAGAACCTACTTTCTACTTGGTACTGGTTAGGTGCTATACTGGTAAACATGTGGAAGGTTTCTTTTTATTAATGTGTATACATAGAAGATGTGATGAGACCCTCCTCGTTTCGAGTGATACAGCTCACTCACGTCGTGTTAACATTGAACTCGTAGAACCGCCAGTCAGCATGTTTTTTCTCTCTTCGTGTGTCAGACCTTCATCTCAGCTTCAGCCACCAGGTTTGTTTACACTGAAGTGATGTTTGAGTGGGAGAGATTTGGTGTGATTTCCTGAGTTGCTGTAGAGTTCAGATTCCGCTACCATCAGAAATACTTGCAGATTGTGTCAAGAATAAGCAAATGGGAACCTGCCAGTTAATGATTTGCCAGTATTAATGATCATGCTGCTTGTTGTTTTGGAGACTGACTCACACTTTGTCTTCTTCACTCTGAAATCAAGGACAGGAACTAATCAGGACAGCTCTAAAACTTCCTGTCTTAAATCTTCAGAGGATTCTGAGCTATGTAGGATTAACATTGTGTTGACAGTATAGTTGTATTTTATGCGTGAATGCTCATTTTTCTTGCCAGTGGTTTTCCAGATGTACAGATGTTGCTACATATGACTCGCACAGCCGTAAGGGGAAAAAACTGTTTACTAATACAAGACTAGTACTGAAGTGGTCCTCAGTACCGGCTGGTAGCCACGGCCCAGGTGTCAGAACTGGAATCTGGAGTCGGAACATCTCTAGTTCACAGTTTGGACATTTGTACTTTTTCCTTGTTCTCTTATTTAGCCACGCAGCTTAAATAATATCCTTCTAAAAGCGGTGTTCCTGATGATCTGTGGGCGTTTCTTCCACATTGTTGGACAGCTGCTCTTCTCTAGAAGAACGCTTCCTCCAGGAAACTCCAGGACGTCCTGCAGTGTGTTCATGCGATGGCAGTTACAGATGTTTTAATCAACGATCAGCAGTGGGGGCGGCTAACACAGATCTCATTTTTCCTTGATCTGCTCTCAGACCATTTGTGGACGGGTGGAATATTGATAACTTGTCTGTTTTTTTTTTTTACCTGCTCAGGGAAAATGACGACGCACAGAAACCTTTGTAATTGTTTTGGTGAACCAGGATGTTCCCAGAGTCTAACTCTCTAACCCTCTAACAGTAATGCTGACATCTGCCTGCACAGTCCTGTCAAAGATGGCCAAAACAAACCCATGATGGCATGGCAGTGACTCCACTAAAGAACAGCACAGGTCCCCTCTCCTTTAAGGTCTGGACAGGCTGAGGGACCTGATGGAGTCCCACCTGAGGCCTCCACCCCTGGCAGCAGCAGATGGATGACTACCAGCTTAGTTCTTAGTTCTTTATTTTGAAATAAAAAAGAGGGAGAGGCAGCTTTCTCCATATCTGTTACTGCTTCTGGATGTTCTAGGATGCAGCTGCTAAGTAGACAGTACGGTTCTGTGTCATGTTACAGGATCAGAATCAATAATATGATCAATCTGGTGTAAGCGAAAGCTCATACGCCTTCTTATGATCTAATGACTTTAATGTTTAAAAAAAAGAATGAGTCATCTGACTGTTGTGACTCTTAGTGTTCAGCAAAGAAGTGTAGCAGCCATCTCCGTTCTCCGTGGCAGGTCATCCTCATCAACTAGAAAAAGAAAGAAAGACGAGACAGTGGTGGTGCAGTCTGGTGTCTGTGTTGTAATGTGTGTTAAAAAGGAAAAAAAGAAAAGAGGGTAATAATGTGTTGTTTAAAGAATAGAGGTGGACACAGGACAATAAGGTGTTAATAAAAAAGAAGACAGAGAAAAGGGGGAGGAGCATTCTATTTACCATTGCATACCTGAGTGTATGCAAGGGCTGATGGTGTCTGACTGAAACCTTTTGATCTTGTTATCAGTCATCCAGGAACCATTGAACAAAACAGCTGGTCTGTCCGTGAGGAAATCAAACTCCGGTATTCTGTGTGACAGGCAGAGATTCTATCCACTTTATTAACGAGGATTTCTGGTAAAATTATGATCGAGAGAGCTACTCTATGTTCTATATGCGAAATACATAATCTTTACTGAATAAATTATAATGTTTTTGTAAGGAAGAGGAGGAAGATGAAGAGGGTTGGTAGTGCTGCTGATAAGCTTGTATTAATGGTTGCTGTCCAGTGCTGAAATGCTGGACACTCCCACACTCATGTTTGACAGCAGGACATGGTTATTGGAGATTCTACCTCTACACTGCAACATCCCTCCAGATTGAGTCAAGACGTATTAAAATGTCTCTGCAAACATGAGGTTTCACCGTATAGATGTTGAATAGACTGTAAATTTTCACGTCTTCTTACATCAGATTGCTTGACCTGATCAGCCACACCAGCGCAGCAGATTACAGAGCTGCTGACCGGCGCTGACCGCTCAGTTACTGTCAACTAGCTCCACTAGTTACTGAGTGTTGCTACTGATGCAGAGGTTCACTCATTTGTACCTAGTGGCATATAACGACGTCAAATGACAGGAAAGTCACAGTTGATGTTGTATCTTCAACAGGCCAGCAGAGGCCGCCTGGGCTCCTGATGACTCCTGATGTGAAGACCCTGATGTGAAGACGGTAACAGTTTCTCTCCATGATGTCACGGTAAAATCACATTTCTGCTGTGCTGGTGCAACAGTTCAACACCTCCCATTTACCAAAAAGACAGATCCAGGTGTTTGATGGAGATCCTCTTCATTATTTGTGTTTCCATTGTCCTGAGATTTGAGCAAAATCAAAATATCACAAAGTTATACCTGTAATGGAAACTCCTCTTATTGATAAAACTGCAAATATCACAAAAAACATTTTTACATTTACATAAGATGGTTTTCAAGTGTTTTTTTTCTGCACTTTTCTGGCAGTGCAATTCTGCAGAATTTAACTGTAAACTAAAGCAAAACCTTTATGTGACGTAGTTGTTAATCTAAAGTCAAAATCTAGTTTCCAGCTGTCGTTGGTCTCATTAATACGATGTAGTTGTGCTGTAACACGACTTAATCATCACGTTTTACTGCATTACATGAGGACTTTACTCTGAATGATCATCTGAATGATCATCTGCTGTCTTCATCCTCTGGTGACGATTTCCCCAACAGTTGTAGCAGCAATAACAATAATTTAAGAGATGAGATAAGATTTCCTTTATTGATCCCAGAATTGGGAAATTATTAGGCAGCAGTACAAAAACTCAGACACCTCAGACAAGTGGCTACAAACATTTGTAGCTTAGGGGAATTAGCTCAAATGGTAGAGTGCTTGCTTAGCATGTGAGAGGTAGAGGGATTGATACCCTCGTTCTCCATGTTCAACTCTTTATGGTTCATCTGTGAAAACTGGAACTGGAATTTCCTTCCAGGATTGGAAGTGCTGATTATCAACAATCACCTTCACTCAGTCACCACAGACTTCCGTTATCAGCTTAGCACAGCTCATGGAAACATTCCATAATAACTCATGTTACCTGATGTTCACATTGGGTGAAACTGGAGTCCAGAAGGACCACTTTGCTTTAAATATTCATTATTTTGTATTTATGAATACAGACACTTTTATGATATTGTTTTTATTTGCAGTTGCCCAAAGCCCGGCCAGCTCAGGTGGTGCAGCATGAGACTCTTCAGCTCATGGTTGGGGTTTCTAAGAGAAATATTATTTTTACATAGTACTTATGAGTTTGAACCATTTATTCACATATCATATTAGAGTCACGTGTCTGTCCTGAAACTCTTTATACTAGACCTCTCAGAGTCAAAGCAGGAATCATAGTACAAGACCAACGAGCCACAAAACACTGGTTTAAAGTAAAAAAAAAGTTAGTTTTTTTTTTAAAGAAAAAGGAAAAGATGATCAGAACAGTGATGTCATTAATGATGTCACAATGGATGATGGTTCTGGACATCATAAATAACTCATTAAATAAACAATAATAACAATATAAATCTGAACAAATAAATCAATGAAATCAAAACACATGAAAAAATGATTTTGTTACAGCAGATTTAAAAAATGGAAACTTCTCCACATAAATACTGGAGTAGTGAAGTAAAACACAAGAACAACTGTTTAGATGTTCTTGTGTTTTATCACATTTTTCAGGTTTGAACTGTGAAACTAAACTGAACTGGTCCCAGTTGAATGAAAACATCCAGATAATGTGGTTGATGTCAGGATGATCCCAGCATGTAAACGTTCAACTGGACTGAAACTGGTCTGAACGCTCTGCACATGTTCAACTATTCCTTCCCAGGGATCAGACGTAGCAGAAGAAACCGATAAAGAGGTGGTTTCAGGTGAAGACCACAAACACCCAGAGAAAGCTATTCTAATGTGTCTGTGATACAGTGGATGAACACGTTCAGCTGTTGACTAAAATGTTCCTGGTTCAATCCCACACAAAGAGGGATGCTCTTCTTTCATCAATCAAACGTTACAAACCCAAGTTGCTCTGTTGTTATTAACAGACATTAACAGGTTCCTGGTCTGAGTTTACCCAGTTTAAAGGTGAACAGAACAGTTTAATTTACAGTTTAATTAACAATTTAATTTAATTTCTCCAGACACAGAGTCAGAAACAGGTCTGGTTTATTCTGCAGAATTTAACTGTAAACTAAAGCAAAACCTTTATTTACATTTAAACAGCAAAGGCCGCTGTTGCTACATTTGGGAACTGCTATCAAGTCAATAGTAAATCTGATGCATATTGTTATAAATACTAACTCCATCATGTAGCCTTGGAATGTTAATTAAAGGCATGATGATGATGTCACTGATGACATCACAAAAAAGAATGTTTTAAACGACTATCATCAAAGTGAAGATCTGTTATTGTTGTTATTATTCACACCAGAAAACCAGATACAGAACTGTTTAACAAAGACAGGTCCAGTGGTCAGGATTTGGTGTTTTCATCATCACGGTCCGGGTTTAGTTCCTGGTCAGAGAAGAAATGTCATGTGTCTGTTCTTCAATTCTGAATTTTCTTTGTCTGATTGTTGAAGCTGAGTTTTGGCTGCTTTACCTCTCACATCAGTGTGATTTTGTTCTTTAAATAAAGTTGCTATAAAAACATTAATTTCATGTTCTTGCAATGTGTCGGTTCTAAAACTCACCTTCTTCTTCCCTGACCGGGAATTGAACCTGGGTCGTGGTGGTGAGAGCGACAAATCCTGAATACTAGACCATCAGGGACAAAAGCATTAGTATCTGGATGTTTTCATTAAACTTGGACAAGTTCAGTTTAGTTTCATTTCAAGTGGTGTTCTGGTCGCTCTTCTCAGTATAAACCTGAAAAATATAATAGACGTTCAACTTGAGACCTGCTTTTGATGATGTGACATGTTTATTTTTTTAATTGTTGTTTGTTGGTCTGGTGGTCTGATTCTCACTCAGAGTGTGAGGATCTGGGTTTGATTCCCAGATGTCTCCCAGAGCTGTATCAGGCCTTTTCTCCTGGAAGTGGTACTAAATATAGTCTTTTTAGAAAACCGTCTACGTTACTGTCTCCAAACAACAGTTTTGTTGATTAAATCAGGGGGTTTGTCACACCTCTAAGTGTGTATATGTTTCACCTGGAGGAGTCAGAGACCCTTTTAAAGTGATGCTCCCACATCCACAGAGACCAGAAATGACTTTAAACATCAGTTGGCTGCATGTGTGTTAAAGTCACTGTCAGAAGTGGGACGAACAAAAGCTCATCTTGTATATTATTATACACTAGTGCTGAACTAATCTATATTTCTTGGAAGACACTTTATTGGTAGACTAGAAACAGACGTCTGACCTGCGTGACCTCCGCTGGTGGACAAACATGGAATCACAATTGCAGGTTTACATAACTTTACGTACCTTTTACCTGGTGAAATATATGATGGGCATCCCTCATCCTGCTCCCCGGCAACCTCTTCTTCTGGCAGATGGTCCATGGAAAACACCTGCTCTGGGCACAGTAGGACCATTTCACACAGTCGCTCCTGCTTGTTGACAGGCTATCATTCAAAATGACCTGAACTCACCTTTTCTTACTGTCAAAGTTAACATATTATGAATATATTATGACATGATTGCCTTCAGTTATAGTTTTCTTCTGTCTGTATCCACAAGATTGTAGTGTCGGTTGCAAGAGGAAAAACAGGAACACCCAAGATTAAGATCCACAGTTAGTTTAAAAAAGGGGTCCAAACTTTTTCTGTATGTTATCACTTGCATACAGGCCTTATCCTAGTTTGTAATGTATCATGTTCCGCCGTGTTTCTCTGTGAATAAAAGAAGCCAGTGCAAGGGGTAGGACAGAAATCGCGTTGGTTACACGTGCGTGTGTTTACACATCCATGCCAGCCTTCCCCCCTTTGCAAAAGTTAACCAGGAATACTGTTTCTTGTGTGGTTCATTTCTATCCTCATGGAGTCATAAAACTCGTACAGAGACGACTACAGTAAAGAGCAGAACTGGGAGCTTAAAGTCAACTTGCAGCAGAAGTTGTCAGAAACATCCAAACAATGTTTTGGTGAAACATAGCAGATGTGGAGTTTTCTTTGGTGGTGGTAGGTGTCTTTAAAACTCTGGTTCCTTTGGTGGTTCTGCTCTTCTTCTTCACTACTGATCGTTTCCAGTCCTTGTACTGTAGCTACTGATGGTTGATCAGTGGTCCAGCTTTCAGAGATGGATGATGATGCAGGATGAGAAAAATGAACTTAACAGTAACTTTTTTCCAGGTTGGATAAGAACTGTATCTCCCACTGTCTTATCTCACGTTATAGCAGGTTACAGGTAACCATAGCAACAGCTGACCAGGGTTCCATGGTGTAATGGTGTCTGGACTTTGGCTCCAGAAATCTGAACTCAAACCTCAGTGGAACCTGTCAGTTCTCTACCTGACCAGGAACAAACCCCAAGCCTATATTAACATTCAATTTTCCTGACTGCTTCTGTCAATGTCTGTGTCATCAGGTTAAAATAATCCACACGGTTGATTAAGTGTGCTACATTCAGAAAACAAGTGGGAACAACCAGAACGTAACTGGGGAATTGGTTTTACCACAGTTGAAAGTAGAGCTGCACTGCAGGTTTTCTATAAGTCACAGGAAAGCAGCAGAGTCAGAGGATACAGGTTTGAACTGTTGTTGTTAATATGTTAAGTAGGCATCTCCACCTGTATGTACCTACACTGGTGTGAACTGTCCATGTAGGCATCTCCACCAGTATGTACCTACACTGGTGTGAGCGGTCCATGTAGGCATCTCCACCGGTATGTACCTATACTGGTGTGAATGGTCCATGTAGGCATCTCCACCGATACGTACCTACACTGCTGTGAACGGTTCATTTGCGTGTCTTAACCGGTATGTACCTACAGCAGTGTGAACAGTCCATTCGGGAGGCACTGGCAGAGAATTCTGGCATAGATGATTCTATGTGGGGTTGGCTGGATAATATGTTTGGTAAGTAAAATCCTTTGATCATTTCAGTCCTTTGTGCTCTTATATCCTCTGTAGCTGTCCCGGGACTCTGTGGGTGTTGCGTCATCCTATGCCTGCGAGGACTTATGATGCGTGCCATTGAGTGAGGATGCTGATGAAGACCTTGAGGCTGACACATATAGAGAGAATTTAACTGTGTTAGAATAAAGCTTCTTGTGCTGTGTTAACATTTTGTGTTTTAGTGTGACTAATAAGAAAATGTTTAATCAAAAGGGGGAAATTGTAAGGAAATATATATATATATATATATATATATATATATATATATATATATATATATATATATATATATATATATATATATATATATATATATATATATATATATATATATATATATATATATATACCTCACCTTCCGTGGGTGGTGTCCCTTTTAAGCTCGGGTCCTCTACCAGAGGCCAGGGAGCTTGAGGGTTCTGCGCAGTATCTTTGCTGTTCCTAACACTGCACTTTTCTGGACTGAGATGTCTGAGGTTGTTCCGGGGATCTGCTGCAGCCACTCTTCCAGTTTGGGGGTTACTGCCCCGAGTGCTCCGATCACCACAGGCACTACTGTCACCTTCACCTTCCAGGCCTTCTCCAGCTCCTCTCTAAGCCCTTGGTATTTTTCAAGCTTCTCGTGTTCCTTTCGCCTGATGTTACCATCACTTGGTATTGCTACATCCACCACCACAGCTTTCCACTGCCCTTTGTCTACCACCACGATGTCCGGTTGGTTTGCCATCACCATCCTGTCTGTCTGTATTTGGAAGTCCCACAAAAGCTTTGCTCTGTCATTTTCCACCACCTTGGGAGGTGTTTCCCATTTTGATCTTGGGGTTTCCAGCCCATACTGCAAACAGATGTTTCTGTAGAGTATGCCCGCTACTTGGTTATGGCATTCCATGTATGCTTTCCCTGCCAGCATCTTACACCTTGCAGTTATGGGCTGGATTGTTTCCGGTGCTTCTTTGCACAACCTACACCTTGGGTCTTGTCTGGTGTGGTATATCTGGGCCTCTATTGCTCTGGTGTTCAGAGCCTGCTCCTGTGCAGCCAGGATGAGTGCCTCTGTGCTGTCCTGTAGGCCAGCTCTCTCTAGCCATTGGTAGGACCTCTTGAGATCAGCCACTTTAGTTATGGTTCGATGGTACATCCCGTGTAGGGGCTTGTCCTCCCATGATGCTTCCTCCTCCAGCACCTCTTCACCTTGCCATTGTCTGAGGCATTCACTGAGTACGTCATCCGTTTGGGCCTTGTCCTTGATGTACTCATGGAGCTTGGCAGTTTCGTCCCGGATAGTGGCTTTCACACTCACTAGTCCTCGGCCTCCTTCCTTACCGGTTGCGTACAGTCTCAGTGTGCTGGATTTGGGGTGAAACCCACCATGCATGGTGAGGAGCTTCCTTGTCTTAACATCTTTGGTCTGTATCTCTTCCTTTGGCCACCTTATTATTCCTGCAGGGTATCTGATCACTGGCAGGGCGTAGCTGTTTATTGCCCGGGACTTGTTCTTGCCATTGAGCTGGCTTCTTAGGACCTGCCTTACTCGCTGGAGGTATTTGGCTGTTGCCATTTTCCTTGTAGCCCCTTCGAGGTGACCATTTGCCTGTGGTATTCCAAGGTACTTGTAACTGTCCTCAATGTCTGCTATTGTTTCTTCTAGGACTGAGACCCCTTCTGTGTGGACTACATTGCCTCTTTTTGTCACCATCCTCCTACATTTCTCAAGCCCGAATGACATCCCAATGTTGTTGCTGTAGATCCTGGTGGTGTGGATCAGGGAGTCTATGTCCCGCTATGTCCCTCTTGGCGTACAGCTTGATGTCATCCATGTAGAGGAGGTGACTGATTGTAGCTCCATTCCTGAGGCGGTATCCGTAGCCAGTCTTGTTGATTATTTGGCTTAGGGGGTTCAGACCTATGCAGGACAGCAGTGGGGACAGCGCATCTCCTTGGTATATGCCACATCTGATGGACACTTTTGCAAGTGGCTTGCCATTTGCCTCGAGAGTGGTTTTCCACAGGCTCATCGAGTTTGCAATGAAGGCCCTTAGAGTGCTGTTGATGTTGTACATCTCCATGCACTCAGTGATCGATGTGTGTGGCATCGAGTCGTAGGCTTTCTTGTAATCAATCCAGGCAGTGCACAGGTTGTTATTTCGGGACTTGCAGTCTTGGGCGACTGCTCTGTCAACCAGGAGTTGGTGTTTTGCTCCTCTGGTATCTCTGCCTATGCCCTTCTGTGCTTTGCTCATGTATTGCTCCATGTGCCTGCTTATCTTAGTCGCAATGATGCCTGACAGGAGCTTCCATAATGTGGAGAGGAAGGTTATTGGTCGGTAGTTAGATGGGGCTGCACCCTTTGTGGGATCCTTCAGGATCAGGATTGTTTGCCCTTTGGTTAGCCATTCTGGGTGAGTCCCATCTCTTAGCAGCTGGTTCATTTGTGCTGCCAGGCGCTCATGGAGTGCTGTGAGTTTCTTTAGCCAGTAGGCCTGGATCATGTCTGGGCCCGGTGCTGTCCAGTTTTTCATACAGTTTTTCGCAGGTTGAGTTGCGAACAGCCTGTTTATTCATCTGGCTTCATTGTCTCTAGTGTATCTCTTTAGGCGGCTAGCCAAGACTTGGAGCCTTTGTTTGGCAGTTTCGAGTGCTTCAGGTATGGGTATCTGGTTGTACCTCTTGGGTACTGGTCTTTTCATTGCACCTTTCTGGGCTCCTGTCAATTGACTCACTTCTCTCTGTGCCACCTTGATTTTTACCTCCAACCTTCGTTTCCATGGTGGGTCATGTTTCTCATGGTTCCCATGGTTGCTCTTATAGCCAAGCATCTCCAGGATCACTGCTGCTGAAGTGTATATCAGGTCATTGGTCTCAGTGATTGTTGTGGTAGGGATCGCTGTCAGTGCTGCATTCACATTCCAGGAGACTTTCAGATGGTGCTTCACTTGGTCTTGGTAATCGCTGCCGGGGAAGATTGTCGGTGTCTCTCCTCTCAATTCAGGACATTTAATGCAGTAGAGTTTACATTTGCACTTTCTCTTTAGAGTAATTTATTTATTGTGCAGCACCAAGGGTTTTAGAATAATCTAATTTTGATTTTCTGTATGTACCTCACATGTGGTAGAATTGACAATAAACATGACTTTGACTACTATCCTGTACTAACCAATTATGGAGATGTTATGAAGAAGTAGCCATAAGTCAAGCAGCTGTTGCAGATAAGCAGTAAGGAGGGAACTGGTCTGGGTGGGAGAGAACGAAACCCTGATAGTGTAGAAAGATGTACAAGAGTATAAGTACTATGTGTAAGAAAATCAAGGGGGACTCACTCTGCTAACTGTGTGACTCTCAGCTGTACAGCTTAATAAACTTTATTAAATGGAGCTCTTTGGTACCATATTTATTTAACACAGATCATTCCCACGTCACGCGTCATAAACAGGATTCTACACGTGATTATCAGCAGAGGACAAAGACCTGGTGACTGATCATCCTGAGGCAAAATTGCCCCAGCCCTGCCGCCTTTGACGGACAAATCGTTGACCGGGTTGGACCGCTCCGCCTGAACCACTGCTGAAATCCTAAAGATGCTTCCCTTGGAAGCTATCTAAAAAAAGATACAGTGAGTTCCTTTTTATTTTGGTTGTCTGTATCTAAGTGTGTTCAAGACAAACCAACACTCATGTGACCACATCATAAACAGTTTAATATTGTTCAGTTATCCACAAAACCACCTCACTGAGCTGCAGTCTGCACTCCAGATGCTGAAAAGGCTTTGGACAGAAGAAAACAGCTGCTTATATTTGGTATTTTACAGAAATACAGATTTGGAAGAAGTTGTATTCAGTTTTCTTGACTCACTGAATCATTAAATAAGAAAATGAGAAGTGAAAACAAGGTTGCAGACGACGTCAGGAGGTTCTGTCCAGTTCTTCTCAGTCTAGGAACCATATAAGCACATTACTGTTGTTGATTTCTGCTTCTACTGACAAATGGACATAAACATCATCACAGTTCAGTTGAACACCAACAAGGCCGACCCCCGTGACCCTGAACATGAAGAAGCAGTTCTAGATAAGGGATGGATCATTTGATTCATCTAGGTGAGAGTTCACACATAAACAAACACTTGACCACGACAGAAAACTGACAGTCCAGTAGTGGTGTCATGGTTGGAACAGGAAGTGGTGTGAATACAGACCAGGATGAACCCTGGCTGCTCACCAGACCTGTGCTCGGATCTGTCAGCAGCTGGAACGTCATCTGGGCTGATTGCAGCTCAGTGGTTCCTCTCTGATGTCACCGTTTGTCACATGTGCAGTAAACTAACTGCAGCTGACACCAACTGAATGATCTCAGGTGAACTGAGCTGCAGAGAAACAACATGCTGTGTTCACTGGGAAGCTTTTGACAGGAAACAGACGGAAAAACAACATGTGGATCCTGGAATAACGGCAGCTTCCATCATTAAAGGACCGGAAGAGGAAGAAGTTTCCAAGGAATCATTCAGAACCGTATGACAAACATTTGACTGATGTGTTCTGATGAAAACAGAGACAGACATGTAGAGACTGAACTATCTGTCCAACAGAGACAGTTTCTCTGACAGGATATGATACTAAACTGAACACAGAGACACAGAAGAACCAGACCTGAACCTGAACCCAGGATGAAGAGGTTCAGTGAACATGGTGTTGAAGGTGTGGATGTGGATCAGACTGTCAGAGGAGACACTGTAGAAGGACAGAGTTCCAGCAGGAACGTCCACATACACGGCTACTCTGTCAGAGACTGAGGAGGAGGAGGAGGGAGATGTTTCTCTGTCATTGTGCCAGACATAGTACCGACCATGATCAGAACAGAACAGACTCCAGGAATGATCATTCCATCCAAACACACAGTCATCAGAGTCTCCTTTCCTTCTGATTCTTCTGTAACTCACTGATATCTCAACATTTCCGCTCCTCTGGACCTCCCAGTAACAGCGACCAGTCAGAACTTCTCTACTCAGCAGCTGACAGACATCAAACCTGTCTGGATGATCAGGATACGACTGATCCTCCTCCTCCACATACGTCATCTTCCTGTTGTTCTCAGACAGTTTGATGTAGTTGTTGACTGTGTTTGTGTCGATGGAGAGTTGACAGGAATCTGATGGAGAGAACAAACACCACCCAGCTACAGTTATTATTGATCTGTCATTGATCATCGATGGACTCATGAATGAGTGATGTGACAGTGTGAAGATGGTTGAATGTGTGAATGAAATCAAAACACACTTACACTTCCTCAGACCTGGTCTCAACCATCGTGGTCCAGCAGGCTCCACCCTGAAAGGAGGAGGGGGGTCAGACCAGCACAGTCTCTCTCAGCAAACATGGACATTTCATGGCTCTCACACACACATTGTTCTACACTGATGAAGGAACCATCCCACACTCGGACCTATGCATCTCTAAAGTCCTGTCCTGTAGTCGTCACGTTCCAGCACAGTTTGAAGCTGTTCTTTGCATTTGGTTTCATCTGTGTTGAACCAGGAGGAGGAGGAGACCACGTCATGGATGAGTGAAGGTGCAGCTGCTGTTGTGCTGTGATGGGCCTGAAAACCACACTGCTGTGGTTCTAGTATGTTTACTGAGTCATGACGCCTCACAGCTGTGAACTGCATCTATCAGCTCTGCTGCAGCACCAGATGAGCTGCAGCAACTTGCTCTGTTGAAAGACCTCTGGTCAAAGCCAGAGAGCCACAAGGATGATGTTCACAGCAGCACCATGAAGAGTCCAGCACACTGATGTTCTTCTACGTCCAGACGGCTACTGTTTCATCTGCAGAGAGAAGATGTGATCAGTGTCAGAGACTGACACCTCTGGAAAACATCCTGGAGATGAAAGATCTTCTGATGATGATGAGATGAAAGATCTTCTTCCAGCTGGGATCATTGGGATCCAGTGTTTTTAGTGTGGGACACAGGTGATGGGCAGTGATGACCAACATCAGACCTCCAGAGGCAGGTATCAGTGTGCTCCATCAGTAAGGATCATCTCAGTTATTGTGGAGTTCAGATGATTGTTGAAGTTTGCTCTGGTGGCTTCATCTACCAGCCGAAACACATCACGTTCCTCACGCTGTTCTTTTGAAGTATTGGAGCTGTCAGAGAGCCGCTCCATGATTATTATCTCAGAGGAGGCAGAAGCTGACAGATGTGAGTGCGGGACAGAGACGTCCTCCTCCATCAGACACCGTGAGTCTGCAGCAGCTGTGTCCATACCTGAGAGTGTCCAGTCTCCAGCGTGGATCCTCCAGTCTAGCAGACAGAAGCTTCACTGCTGACTCTCCTGGATGGTTGTAGCTCAGGTCCAGCTCTCTCAGATGGGAGGGGTTGGAGCTCAGAGCTGAGACCAGAGAAGCACAGCCGTCCGACGTGAGCAGACAGCCTGACAGCCTGCAGACACACAAAACAACACACATGCAGATACTCTGAGAGAACTGCTCTGAAACTGAAGCTGACTCTGTCCTCGTGTTCACCTGATGGTGGCACTGAAGGACCAGTCAGAGGATCAGCAGAAACACTGGAATTCATATTTTACTTTGGGACTATTTTCTCAACCAAACAGCGTTCTTGTTTCCAGGGACGTCGTTTGGTCTGAATTGTTCATGAAAATCTTTTCCATGTTTTGGTTCTAGTGGTGATGCTTCATCATCAACTTCATTCTGGACCATCTTTCAGAGAAAGTCCACGTTCATCCAGATCCTGGTTTTCTCTTCTACCTTTCACTCAGCTGCACCACAGCGGTCCACCGAGACCTCATGAATGATGTCACATCATCGCTGCTGGTTTCAACTCCACATAACAAACATGGAATCAATCAATTGTTCTCATGATGTTGATTTCTGTCACTTGTGTTAACTCTGAATAAAAGTTCAGCTCGTTCACTGACTTGTTACCATTCAATCATCAGAAATGGATCAATGACAGAATCTGAATCAGTCCAGAACCTTGTTGACGTCCAGACAGACTGAGTCCAGGTTAGAAGAAGAGACACTTCTGCTGCTGAGGTTGGTCAACATTGGACACTTATTCGTGCTCCAGTTGGATTGTTTTAGGGAAACTAATTCAATATTAAATAGGAAACGTTTCAAAGTCTGACATAAAAGTCTTATTTGATAACTTTTATTGATATAGAAAATATCAGATTAGAAAAGAGAGTTTAGAGATGTTCACATGTGGACAAACTTGTTGATGCTCTTCAGTTAAAGAAAGAAAAAAAACACCAACGATCACTGAAATAACTTCAAACTGACTAAAGTACAAATAGAAATGTGTTTGGACTTGGTGGAGCCCTTCTCCTCATCATCACCAACACAGTTGTGACGACTGTCTGCAGGCTTCAACCCGATCTGAACCCAGTTACAATTATTACAATTCTCTCTCCAACAATCCTTCAACATCAACCACACTTATACCGGTCAGCAGTTCAACACTTGAGGGATTCTGACCTGAGAGACTCCAGTTTACAGTGTGGACTCTCCAGTCCAGGACACAGCTTCTTCAGTCCTGAATCCTGCAGGTGGTTGTTACTCAGGTCCATTTCTGTCAGACTGGAGGACTGAGAACTGAGAACTGAGGACAGACCTGCACAGACCTCCTCTGAGAGGTTACAGTCACTCAACCTGCAGAGGAGAGAAAAGGGAAATAATGAGGCTATTTAACTCAACTCAACTCAACTCAACTCAACTTTATTTATAAAGCACTTTAAATAAAACCAAGTTCACTAAAGTGCTGAACAAAGCATAAAATTTGTAAGAGAGCATGGCAATTATCAGACATAAGACAATTAAAATACAATATAGTCAAGATTCCAACTCAATTAAAAGCCAAAGTAAAAAAATATGTTTTAAGAGCAGATTTAAAAGTGGAAAATGAGTCCATCTGTCTGAAGTCCAGGGCAACTCATTCCAGATCTTTGTTCCAAAGATTGAAAAGGCTCGGTCACCTCTCAGTTTCCTCTTGGTCTTGGAGACGACTAACTGTATCTGATTTGTTGACCTGAGGGAGCGAGGAGGGGTGTACACCTGGATCAAGTCATTTAGGTACTTTGGAGCGAGACCATGAAGACATTTAAAAACAAATAAAAGAATTTTAAAATCAATGCGTAAACGAACTGGGAGCCAATGAAGTGATGCTAAAATGGGAGTAATTATTATTATTACTATTATTATTGATTATGTCATTAAGGAAATAAATAATTATTTGATTTGAATAAATACTGATAAATTCAACTTGTTGGTCCAACTAGTCCAGTAAAACCATCAGAAACCATTCCACCATTGAGGAACCACGTGGGGAACAGTCTGGACTGGGATCTTCTTGTGTGAGGAGAGGACAAGGCCAGTCTGTGTTCTTGTGAAGAGCGCAGTGCTCCTGAACGGGTGTAAAACTTTACACTGGAGTTCATAGCGGCAGGTGTGGACCATGAGATCATTTTGTAGACAAGTGACAGAGACTTGTGTTTTCTTGGAGCAGTGAAGATCAATGATCAGAGGCAGGACGTGTACGATCTGGGTTGATTAAAGACCATACATGTCGCTGCATTCTGGACCTGTTGTAGTGGTCTGATCGCACAAGCTGGAAGGCCAGCTAGGAGAACATCACAGGAACCGAGGTGAGATATGACCATGGTCTGAACCAGGAATCTCTGAACTCACTAT
This sequence comes from Xenentodon cancila, assembly GCA_014839995.1. NCBI lineage: Eukaryota > Metazoa > Chordata > Actinopteri > Beloniformes > Belonidae > Xenentodon > Xenentodon cancila. The sequence goes on along the minus strand of CM026220.1, from coordinate 18,211,353 downwards.
TCACATCCACTCTGTTCCTGCTGTCAGATTCCACAACTGTGCTCAGATGACTGTGTTCTCCATCCCGTCTCTACGAAGTGTTTGTTGGAACACGTTTAGCAGGATTCAAGAACTCACTGGAGCTGCAGCATGGAGGTACCTGCATTCAACAGGAAACCCACCTGACATCATGACATGTGGTAAGTGTCTCAGGGAGCTGCAGGATTACTGAAGAAGACATGGTCCATCATGGTCACCACTGGTCAGAGCAGACACTTCTGGATTGTGCTGAGCAGGATGATGATCTGAAGCAGTCTGCTGCTGTGGGCCGACCACCACAGATCCTCCACCGCCAGACCCACAGCAGAACAGCACTCTTTGTGATGTCATCACAGGTAGCACACAGCAGCTGCACGGGGCAGCAAACCTCACAGAAGACACGTACCAGGAAGCAGAAGAAGCAGCCCTTCAGCAAGCACAAAGGGACTGTTGTCCTGCTGAGATCTGAGTTCAGCTCAGGTGAACCAACCGGTCAGATTGTTGCAACTCCAGCAGATGAAAGCTGTTCATTACAGTCGTGTGCAAGACTGCTGCTTACATGGGATGGTGCTGCGGGTCGTTTCCATGGTGATGGACAGTCTTTGGAGCTGTGTCAGTGTGTGTGACCAAAGGTGGGTCTGTAATTGAGTGTGTTGAAACAAGTTAGGTCATGTTGAGATGAGCATCATTGCTGGTGTCATTCTGGTAAATAATATCTGTCAGTAACTTTCCAACAAGTGTCTGACTCACGCTAACAAAGACAATCCACCTGCATAAGGCATAAAAAAATCCCAAGTCATAATAAAGTCCAAACTCCACCCTGATGACGATGATCTTCATTTATTATCATAATTATTCCATTTGATTAAACCAACTTTACTAATTATGCATCTATGATCACATCCTGCTACAAAGGAAGGCTTCGACTGCAGGTGAAAAGCTGTTTCCCTTCAAGTGTGCACACCTGGCTCATTATCACACCAACATAGACACATCCCATAATTAGAGACACACACACAAAACCCAAGATGCATTGCAACAAAACGACAGACAAGTAAATGATAACGATATCTAAAACCTCTAATGGTAATAAGTGTTTCCACTGTTAAACTGTAATACATGAGGTTGATTTAAATCAGAGAGGCTCATGAGGTCCTGACATGTGTGAAACAGACAGATGTTGTCTCAATCATGTGGCTGGAACAAACACAGTTGTGACGACTGTCTGCAGGCTTCAACCCGATCTGAACCCAGTTACAATTATTACAATTCTCTCTCCAACAATCCTTCAACATAAACCACAGTTGTAACGGTCAGCAGTTCAACACTTGAGGGATTCTGACCTGAGAGACTCCAGTTTACAGTGTGGACTCTCCAGTCCAGGACACAGCTTCTTCAGTCCTGAATCCTGCAGGTGGTTGTTACTCAGGTCCAGTTCTGTCAGACTGGAGGACTGAGAGCTGAGAACTGAGGAAACATCTGCACAGACCTCTTCTGAGAGGTAACAGCAACTCAACCTGCAGAGGAGCGAAAAGAGAAATAAGGAGGTTATTTAAAATGTTGATTATGTCATTAAATAAATAAATAATCATTTGATTTTAATAAATACTGATAAATTCAACTTGTTAGCCCAAGTAGTCCTGTAAAACCATCAGAAATCCAAGAGCTGGACCACTGATCAACCATTACTAGCTCCAGTACAAGGACTGGAAACGATCAGTCCTGTCCTTCACCTGTCCTTCACCTGTCCTTCCTGCGGCCAATACACATGCAGCGTATCAGGATTATTACAATGAACATCTGGACCAGTCAAAGTCTCGCATGTACTCTTCAATTTTTTTCAATTTTATTTATATAGCGTCTATTACAACACAAGTTGTCTCTAGGCGCTTTCCAGAGACCCAGAACATGACCCCCGAGCAATTATTACATAAACAGCGGCAGGTAAAAACTTCCCCAGTGGAAGAAAAACCTTAAGCCAAACAGTGACAAGGAAAAACTCCCCTTTAAGAGGGAAGAAACCTTGAACAGGACCTGGCTCATGAGGGGGGACCCTCCTGCTAAAGGCCAGCCGGGTAGAGCAAGAAATAAGAAAGAATAGAGACATAGAGACACAGTCAAAGGTACAAGACAGGATACAATAGTAACTATCATCAGTAGTCCAATTAGACTTCTGTGTATATGGGTGATATATGGATAGACGGTGATCCAAGGGGATGAGGACTGCAGGTCGGGATGTCAGCAAGTATCCAACAGACATCCATACAGACCACTGGGGTGGTCAGAGGGGGAACTGCAGGTCAGCAAGCAGCTCCTGAGGCTCTGGTCCGCAGGACATGCACAGAAGGGGAAAAGAAGGGCCAGACAAGCACAACAAACTACAAGAACAATGGACCACAATTAAGTTTATGGGATATTGTTAATAAATGAGGGTTGAGGTGAAGAAGAGACAGAGAAGACAAAGAGAAACAGAGAAGGTGAAAGGCAACACTCAGTGGATCATGTTGGTGCACCCCTGCAGCATAGGCCTATAGCAGCATATCTACACCGAAGCTGTTTAAGATGAGCTGCTCTAATCTGGTCCTGTAGCTGCAGCTTTGATTACTGGCCCTGAAACATTAAGGTACTAATTATAAACTAACTATATGCTTTATTAAACAGAATTTTTTTAAGTTTAGTTTTAAAGGTGGAGGTGGTATCATCCTCCTTCACCCAAACTGGAAGTTGGTTCCAGAGTAATGGTGCCTGATAACAGAAAGCCCGTCCTGCAAATCTACATTTCGATACTCGAGGAACTTTAAGTAAACTTGCAACCTGAGAACAGAAAGCTCTATTAGGAACGTACGGTACTATCAGGTCTTGAAAATATTGCGGCGCTAGGCCATTTTGGACTTTATATGCAAGTAATAAAACTTTGAATTGGATTCTAAATTTTACAGGGAGCCAATGGAGGGAAGGTAAAACCGGAGAGACGTGGTCTCTCATGTTGATTCCTGTCAGCTCTCATGCTGCTGCATTTTGGATCATCTGGAGTCTGTTCAGAGAATTACTTGGACATCCACCCAACAACACGTTACAGTAATCGAGTCTAGAAGATACGAACGCATGAATTAGTTTTTCAGCATCACTCTGCAAGAGGATGCTCCTAATCTTTGCGATATTACGGAGGTGGAAAAACGCGGTTTTACAAACCTGATTAATATACTGTTTAAATGACAAATCCTGATCGAATATTACGCCAAGGTTTCGCACAGTTTTACTGGAGGTCATCGCAACACCATCTAATCCCTTCCTAAGCTGTTTGGGACCACAAACAACAACCTCTTTTTTATCAGAATTTAGTAGCAAAAAATTTCTGGACATCCAGTCCTTGATGTCCTTAAGACACATCTGAAGTTTGTCTAATGGTTCTGTTTCATCTGGCTTCATAGACAGATACAGCTGCGGATCATCAGCATAATATTGAAAATTAATGCTGTGGTTCCTGATAATACTTCCTAAGGGCTGCATGTATAAACAGAACAAGATTGGCCCTAGCACTGAACCCTGCGGGACACCATAGCTGACCATTGTCTGTACGGAAGAAACCTCATGAACATGAACAAACTGGAATCTATCAGACAGATATGATTTAAACCAATCTAGAGCTGTCCCTTTAATCCCAACAACATACTCTAGCCTCTGCAGTAAAATGCTGTGATCTATAGTATCAAAAGCAGCGCTGAGGTCCAACAGAACCAGTATGGACACTAACCCATTATCTGAGGCCATAAGAAGGTCATTCGAGACTCGAACCAGTGCTGTTTCTTTGCTATGATGCATTCTGAACCCTGACTGAAAAATTTCAAATAGATCATTTCTATACAAAATGGTCACACAGCTGGCTTGCAACTACCCTTTCCAGATATTTAGAGATAAATGGAAGGTTGGAAATCGGTCTATAATTAGCTAAAATGTCTGGGTCAAGAGAGGGTTTTTTAAGTAATGGTTTGATTACTGCGACTTTAAAAGTCGGTGGCACATATCCCAAGACTCGGGACAAGTTGATCTGTTCCAGTATTGTCGGTCCAATACGAGAGAAAACATTTTTTAAAGTAGTCGGGTTGGGATTGGGTCTAACAGACACGTGGATGATTTAGATCCACTGACGACTGAAGTCAGCTCAGAGAGGTCAACAGGAACAAAACACTCTAGAGTCAGGTCAGAGCACAAGGGAGTCGCTGAAGTTGAAGAAATGCCCACAGCCACTGCCGGGTGGGCCTGGCCGATTTCCTCTCTAATTCTGACAATTTTATTGCTAAAGAAGCTCATAAAGTCTTCACTACTGAGAGCTGCAGGGATGCACGGCTCAACAGAGTTGTGACTCTTTGTCAGGCTGGCTACAGTGCTGAACAGAAAACATGGGTTATTTTTAATATCCTCTATTAACACTGAATAATAGGCTGTTCTAGCTTTGCGAAGAACTTTTTTATACACTATTAGACTATCTTTCCATGCATAATAAATATCTACAGACCTACTAGAGTACCACTTTCTTTCCATTTTACGCACTTTCTGTTTTAACATACGAATATGTGAGGTAAACCAGGGAGTTAAGCTCCTACGGTTAGAGACCCTCTTTCTCAAAGGAGCAACTGCATCTAAAGCTGAGTGCAACACATCTGCAGTGCTACCGACAAGGAAATCAACATCTGCAGAGGTAGAACCGAGGTCACAGCCCTCAACTGCTTCACTATGTTCCACTGTAAGAAGTAATAGCTTTATCGGATAGACACCTGCTAAAGTTATTCTTCCTATTATGCGTAACGTTGACAATGTTGAATTCAAACGTTATTAAATAGTGGTCGGATAGGAGGGAGTTTGCATGCGACACTAACAGATTATCAGGTTCTACAGCATAGACGAGGACCAGATCAAGAGTATGATTAAGACAATGCGTCGGTTCGCTAACTTTTTGTAAAATCCCTATCGATTCTAGAAGAGAATCAAAAGCCAACTTAAGACTATCGTCAACATCCATATGAATGTTAAAGTCGCCCACTATGATGACTTTATCTGTACTTATCAATAATCTAGATAAGAAATCTGAGAACTCAGACAAAACCTCCAGATAAGCTCCAGCAGGAGGCCGGAAAACCACCACTAACAAAACTGGCTTCTCTGATTTCCAGCTCGGCAGTTTTAAGCTAAGCGTGAGGCTTTCAAACGTATTATAATCGCATTTAGGTTTGGATTTTATTGTAAGACTGGAGTCGTAGATCGCAGCTACTCCTCCACCTCGACCTGTGATTCGAGGAATATGATAATTAAAGTAACCGCAATTAAAGTAACCACACAATGAAAGTCTGAGAGCAGAACTGGGATGTCCCCTGACCCGGTTGCCCGGCACAGGACACTACATCAACTTAAGCACCCAGACCCCAGACAGCAACACCCATAACCCAGCCCAAACACCCCAAAATGGCACGAGATTCCGTTACATCTATCCAGAACAAAGTAAATCAGAGCCCTGATGGCCAAGATAAGAGTAGACATGTGTGTGGGTTGGTAGCAAAGGATGAGAGATATAAGAGAAGAGAGTAAAACCCCCGACACTAGAATAACTTCTCACCACCAGAACACTAAGCTGTTCCAGGCCGGTGTTCTGGATGTTTTAGATGTGTACCTCCTTCAACACACACTGATACAAATGACTGTGTCATTAACAGAGTTTCCAGACCTTGATGACAAGCTGATGGGAAGCATTCATTTGACTCAGGTGAGTTAAAACAGGAAAACTTGTAAAACGTGAAGGACAGCTACGCTCGGCACTGGAGTCCCACACATGTGAATGATATCTATCACAGGTCAGACATGAAACCTCACATGAACTTCACACTAACACACTTTAAAATCCTAAAACATCCCTGTTCAAAGGTCTGCTGAGTGACAGGTGAACTAACCAATCAGATCACTGCACCGCCAGCAGTGTTGCCAACTCAGCGTATTTGTCGCTGTATTTGGCAACTTTCAGACCTTTCTAGTTATTTTTTGTTGAAAAAAACTCAACAACAAAAAAAAAAAAAAAAAATTGTGCAGAATCCCCTCCCTGCTCCGGTCACAGCTTGTGGTTTATTTCTATTTTTTTATTTTATTCAACAAAATAGAGTCCAACATCTTGTGGAGGTGCAATGAACTGTGCAATAAAAAAAAAAACAAGAACTGAAGAAATGGGACTGTAAATAAAATAAAAACAGCAGCGTAAGGTGAATAAACAATGTGGAGCAGGTTTTCAGGACAAAAGGAATTCGGATACATTTGTGGATTTTCTTCTGCCACACTTAGATTTAAGAAGTCTCAATGAGGAGTAATAAAGTTTAAACTCATTCAAAAATGATCAAAACATGGGGCAGAGTCTCTCCACATACAACAATGTAGGTGATATTTAAGCAAGAAAACAATATTCACTACTTCAGATGTTTTGTTGTCAAGATCATTAATGTAGTACAAGACAGTGAATAGTAAAATCTGGAATGTTGGCTATTTTTAAAGACAGCCAGTCTCCAATGTCACTCAACATTTTTTTGAAACAGGACAAGTGAAAAAGAAAATGGATCAGAGCAACAGGAATAACTTTTCACACTTCCTGATATTCTCTGCAGGACAATCCAGACTACATTTGTCAACAAATTGGTCATGAGTTAACGAAGCACCACTGTTATCCATTGAGTCAGTGACAAACAGAACACCTTTTTCAAACCCTTCAGTTTTGAAGACTGATTTCCTGTTAACTAGTATTGTCCTGTTATTCCACAACAAATATCCATGTGGGGTAAAGTTCTGACTGAATATCATTTTCCAAAAATGTTAAACTTGTTTGTGGAATTCAGATAACTGGATAGACATTTTGTTTAACTCAACATCACACTTCAGTAAAATGTCCAGGCCACCAAGTTTATCACAGAAATCTCTTGGAATACTGAACCACACGGAGTTGGGAAGTGACAAGTAGTATTTCAACCAATTCACTCTAGATGAACCAATAAAGGCCTCAAAATCTAAAGCTTTAATACTCCCCCTTATTATATTTTCCTATTGGTCGAAATCTCCTTAAACAAGGACTTTTTGTTGCTCCGGAGAAATTGAAAAATGGTCAGATTGCCTTTTTGATACATTTGTCAGAGGTAAATACAGAATGACACAAATAAACCAATTTGGACACCCCCTCAGCTTCAGATAAAAAGTCTTGTCCACAAATCATAAGATCTCTCGTTGGCCAGTGACTCAGGGATTTCTTCATCCCTACTTAACGATTTTCAGTATTAACCTCTTCTCTCCTAACAAGATTCCTTGAAATTGTTATTCCCAGACGTTTCATATTCGAGATATTTCATTTGCATAAACAAGAGCCAAAATCTAGTAATCTGTACATAATAAGGTCATGGGTCTCCAAGTTTCTAAAGACAAGGGGTCTTGTTGGCCTTGGGAATCAAGGTGATGAGACCTCGCTTCATGGAGGCAGAGAGATTTTGGTTTGAGATACATTCCAGAAGGGCATCAAATAACAGCATACGTATATTTTACAAATGAAAATATACAAATCAAAGGTTAGTCCATCAAGGCCTGGTGACTTACCCTCGGACTTTTGATGGATTGTTCTATCTAATCCTTCAATAGTTGGTCATCCTCCTTAACATCTTTAAATTCAGAGTCAATTTTTTTAATAGATTCACGAATTTAACAAAAAACGATTTACAATACGAGTTTCAATAACTAGAACAATACAACTTATTATAGAAATGTCCACTTGTTTGACTTATTAGATCAGAGTCTTCAGTATCAATACCATTGTTTTATAATTTTGAAATGTTCTTTTTAGACTGTCTGTTTCTCCAGATTAAAAAAATAAATTTGTCGTGTCCTCCTCAATCCATCAGCCTCTGAAGCAAATAAAGGCTCCCTGAGCTTCATCTAAAAAAAGATGATCTACTTGAGATTTGAGATCTTCTAGTTGGCCTTGCTCCTCAACTGATAACACTTGTTTTGCACATAAAGCATTGTTATTTCTAACAAGTTGATATTGTTTTGTCCTCATCTGTTTTGAAGCATGTTTACCAAACCTTATTGCTGCTGCCCAACACTGAATCTGAACCACTGTCTTTTGTTCAAGAGGGAAAGTTACAATAGTGAATTGTCTTCAATGAAATTCTTGACTTCTCTACTAAATGTTTATTAAGCAAAAGGTTACAATAACATTTCTAAATGTAATATGAAGGTGATCTACGTTTATTCAAAAAGAGGAACAAGATAACTGAACAATGGTCAGTTAGAGGGGATGCTGAAATTTCAAACCATTAAATACTTTGTCTGATTGTGAGGGATTAACCAGTAGTCTAACCTTGAACACTGAGCACTGTTGTAAACATTAAACCAGCTGTTCTGTCTAGTGTTGGGGTTTCTTAACCTCCGGCAGTCTGTTAGATTAGTATTGGGGACTAAATCGATGAAAACATCATCAAAGAGATGATGCTGCCCTCTAGAGGGACGATGGTCAACAGAACTGTCTGGAACTACATTAAAGTCTCCTAATATAACAATCTGATCAGTCCAGTATTTTACCTTCCACTGCTGTATCCTCTCACCTAGGTCTGCATAAATATGCTGTTGATCGCTCTACTGTTATAACCTTAAACACATTCTAAAATTAACTTTGTTCCATCAATTTCCACTACTTCTGTTAATCAATGACCATTTGCATTACTTGCATGGTCCAAAATAGATCCTGGAAACCTATGAAACAATTTCATAAGCCGGCTGAATGCCTCGTATCTGGTGAAAGTAGATCAGGTCTCCCCATTGAAGTGTACAAACTTGTGCATCTTCACTTGACAAGTGTGGTTCTTGCAGGAAAAAATTATTTGTTTTCCCTGGTTTTTAGCGACAAGAATAACATATAAAAGACAAAATAAATGCACAAAAAACACCAAGAACAATGTGCAGGAATGAATAAACCAACTCAGCCAATAACTGTTGTATAGAGTTGTGCAACATACCCTTAAACAAGCACAAACATAATGGACCATATAAAGGAGAAAATAATGAAAAGGTTAGTCGGGGTCACTCTTTTGTAGTCAGTCAGCGCGTAACGCTCCTTCAGGTAGGCGTGTGTTCGTCTCTGCCACGTCCCATTGCAGATGCACACTCCGCAGTGAGACAGGACTTTTATATCATAAAGGAACTATTGTTTGAAATACCAACCACGTCTCCTTCATCCCTTCAAACCCCATTCCAGCTACTGGGCAGACCACCACCTCTCCTACCACTTTATTATTTTGTCATACAGCATCTATTACAATTAAATACAAATGGTAATTATGCAAATTAGGCAGTGACGTCATTCAGTGACTTCTAGACTTTTAGGACGGCCAACAGCTACTTTCCTTAAATAGGAGTTGGTAACACTGAACTCCAGCAGCTTCCAGCTGTTCATCTAAGTTCACCGGCTACATGAGAGCTGGATACCAGTGATGCTGTTGTTGGTTGCTTCAAGGTGCATTGCAACAAAATGACAGACAGGTAAATGACTCCAACGGTAACTATCGTAATGCATGAGGTTGATTTGTGTCAGAGAGGCTCATGAGGTCCTGACATGTGTGAAACAGACAGATGTTGTCTCAATCATGTGGCTGGAACCAACAACTAAGATAAGTTAGACCACGCAGATAACTCCATTAAATAGAAAATTCTCCTCATCACCAACACAGTTGTGACAACAGTCTGCAGGCTTCAACCCGATATGAACCCAGTTACAATTGTTACAATTCTCTGTCCAACAATCCTTCAACATAAACCACAGTTATAACGGTCAGCAGTTCAACACTTCAGGAATTCTGACCTGAGAGACTCCAGTTTACAGTGTGGACTCTCCAGTCCATGACACAGCTTCTTCAGTCCTGAATCCTGCAGGTGGTTGTTACTCAGGTCCAGTTCTGTCAGAATGGAGGACTGAGAGCTGAGAACTGAGGACAGACCTGCACAGACCACCTTTGAGAGGTTACAGCCGCTCAACCTGCAGAGGACAGAAAAGGGAAATATTTATGCCATTTAAACTTTGATTTTGTCATTCAACAAATAAATGAATCAGATAATTTAAATGAATACTGATTAATTCAACTATTGATCATTAAGTATCGCTGCACTATAGTCCTGATCAAAGTGATCGCTGCATTTGACTTCATGTAAAGTTTCTTGAGATGAATTATTGTTTAGAACTGGTCCTACATGAACCTGAACTCAGCTGAACAGTGAACTGAACTGATTTTCTCCATGAACACAACATTTGATTGTAATTAAAACAGATGTGTCTGTGTTTGTCCTCACAGAACTTTCTTGGAGGCTTTGACCACTGGCAGCAGCCTCAGGAGAGCCTCCTCTGAAGCAGAGTATTTCTTCAGGTCAAACACTTCCAGATCTTCTTCTGATGACAGTAAGATGAAGCCCAGAGCTGACCACTGAGCAGGAGACAGTTGGACTGAGGAGAGACGTCCTGACCTCAGGGACTGTTGGACCTCCTCCACCAGAGAACCTTCATTCAGTTCATTCAGACAGTGGAACAGATTGATGCTTTTCTCTGCAGACAGATCCTTACTGATTTTCTTCTTGATGTATCCAACTGTTTCCTGATTGTTCTGTGAACTTCCTTGTTTTGGTTTCAACAGACCTCGTAGGAGAGTCTGGTTGGTCTCCAGCGAAAGACCAAGGAGGAAGCGGAGGAACAAGTCCAGGTGTCCGTTTGGACTCTGTAAGGCCTTGTCCACAGCAGTCTGGTAGAGGTGAGTCTCTTCTCTTGTTTTAAACCTTCTGAAGATGTGTTTTTCTTCTTCCAGCAGGTTGACTCCAGAGTTGTCTGCAGCAATCTGGTAGAACTGTGTCTCTGCATCTTTATCTAGTGTGGTCTCAAGTGTACAAGAGGTTGTTTGATCTTCCAGCAGGTTGACGCCAGAGTTGGAGAAGGTCCGATGGACATGAAGAGCAGCCAGGAACTCCTGAACACTCAGATGGATGAAGCAGAACACTTTGTGCTGGTACAGGTGTTTCTCCTCTTTAAAGATCATCGTGAAGACTCCTGAGTACACTGAAGCTTCTCTGGTATCGATGCCACACTCTCTCAGGTCCGACTCATAGAAGATCAGGTTTCCTTTCTGCAGCTGCTCAAAAGCCAGTTTTCCCAGAGACTCCATCATCTTCCTGCTCTCTGGACTCCAGTGTGGATCTGTCTCAGCTCCTCTGTCATACTTGACCTTCTTCAGTTTGGTCTGGACCACCAGGAAGTGGATGTACATCTCAGTCAGGGTCTTGGGCAGACCTCCTCCCTCTCTGGTTTCCAGGACTGTCTCCAGAACTGTAGCAGTGATCCAGCAGAAGACTGGGATGTGGCACATGATGTGGAGGCTTCGCGATGTCTTGATGTGGGAGATGATCCTGCTGGTCTGCTCCTCATCTCTGAACCTCTTCCTGAAGTACTCCTCCTTCTGTGGGTTGGTGAACCCTCTGACTTCTGTCACCATGGAAACACACTCAGGAGGGATCTGATTGGCTGCTGCAGGTCGTGTGGTGATCCAGAGACGAGCAGAAGGAAGCAGGTTCCCCCTGATGAGGTTTGTCAGCAGCACGTCCACTGAGGTGGACTCTGTGACATCAGTCAGGATCTCGTTGTTTTGGAAGTCCAGAGGAAGTCGACACTCATCCAGACCATCAAAGATGAACACAACTTGGAAGTCTTCAACGCTGCAGATTTCTTTGGTTTCAGTGAAGAAGTGATGAACAAGTTCCACCAAGCTGAACTTTCTCTCTTTCAGCACATTCAGCTCTCTGAAGGTGAATGGAAACATGAACCGGATGTCCTGGTTGGCTCTGCCTTCAGCCCAGTCTAGAGTGAACTTCTGTGTTAAGATGGTTTTCCCGATGCCGGCCACTCCCTTCGTCATCACGGTTCTGATTGGTTCATCTCTTCCAGGTGGGAGTTTTAGGACCTCTTCCTGTCTGATGGTGGTTTCTGCTCTGTCTGGTCTCCTGGATGCTGCTTCAATCTGTCTGACTTCATGTTCATGGTTGACCTCCGCAGTTCCTCCCTCTGTGATGTAGAGCTGTGTGTAGATCTGCTGCAGAAGGGTTGGGTTTCCTGCTTTAACAACCCCCTCAAACACACACTGGTACTTCTCCTTCAGCTGAGACTTCAGTCGCTTTTGACAAACTGCAGCAGAAACATCTGAATACACATGAAAAAAAAAAAAAACAATTAGTGTTTTATAAAGTTCACACAACAACTTAATTCTCCTAAAGTGCAGGATTGAACCGACACTGATCAACTAGAACTTTACGATGAGCTGTCCAATACTGACTAGAATCACTTTTACCACCAAAACACCTCTGAACATTCAGGACGTGGACGTGACAAGAACATCTGGGGGTCCTGGAGTTTCTAAGACATGGATGTCGGTTGGTGGGTGGGGGGTTTGGGTGGGTTGAGGGGTTGGGGGGGCGGGGGCGGTGCGGCGCGCGTTGGGGGGCTGGGTGTTGCCATCCCTATCGGTTGCGGTGCACTGGGTGTTGGCGGTGGTGTGGGGCGGGGGGGCGGTCGGCACCCGGGGGTGGCGCTGGGGCACGGACTGGGGCTCCGCCGCCATCCAACTTCCGCGTCAGTGGCGGCCCCGTACGGCCCTGCCTG